>JAKJJM010038035.1:0-14491 GCA_021901965.1 Pipa carvalhoi
ATTGCACTCGTTAAACCAAAGTATGAATATAAATACATTCAGGATGGAGACATCATCATCGGAGGAGTGTTCACTGTAAACCGTGGAGTGAAATATATACAAACTTCTACTAATAAATATGAACCTGTTTGTATAAAGTAAATGTATTTATCCTTCATTCTATAGAGGTCTGTAATCATTACACCACTGAGAAGTAAACATATATAAAGATATTACTGGGAGTTACAGGCTGACTAAAACATTTAGGGGGTTATTCCATAAACTCCAAATTTGCCCTTCCGAATTCACTGATAGCGAACTCCCATTATAAATTCCAGACCGCGACAATTCTCCCATTATAAAATTGCAACTGCGACGATTTTGTAGTCACAGTCGCGATTTTATAATGGGAGTTCGCTATCAGTGAATTGGGAAGGGCAAATTCAGAGTTTACGAAATGACCCCTTATATCTTTAGCTGCAATGTAATGTTTTATCTTTTATATGTTATATTACATTGTCATTATATTTTATAACGCTACTGGGGAAAAGCAACAATCACATAACACAACCATTATCCATTTATATATAAATAAAATAAAACATATTTGATTAGGAGGTGAATGAGGTGTTCATTTATAACATTGCACCTGTTGTAAATATATTGTTATTCTCAGTTCTGGAATTATGTTGTAGTGCAGATATAATAATCCCACACAAAGGTTAAGTTACATATTTATTAAAGTGTAAATTGTCCTGCAAAAACATAGATTTGCCCCAATTTATCAATTAACCAACATTGCTTATTGACCAAAGATCATTATTTTCTGCAATGTGGCGAATTCTCACCCAATTCAACAACTAATGTTGGCCACCTTCTTACTCTCCATCTCATGTCTATTCACCAAAAATGTGACATTAATTTGGGTATTTTTATAAAATGATCAACTCACAGATATGACTTCTCCAAATGAAAGTGACAGATATTACTATTCATTTGGCTTCTGTACATTTTGGATTCTATCTTCATAAAAGATTGTAAAAGTCTTCTGTAGAGTCTGGACTATATCTGAGTATAAGTCTACTGAGCAATCTAGAATGTTTCTGGGTATAAACCTGTTGGATAAGCTAAGTTGGTTCTGGCTATACGTCTGTTGTACAATCTGGACTGAATCTTGGTATGTCTTCTCCACAATTTGGATTGTATCTTGGTAAAAGTCTTATGAAGAATCTGGACTGTATCTGGGTATAAAACAGATTGACAATTTGAACTGTGTCTGCACATTTTTAATGTAAATAGGTATAAAGCCTCTTACCCACCGTCTTGTTTCTTTGTGAATAAGTCAGACCAACACCAAATGAATTTGAAAAGGAGCCTAAAACCATTAATATCTCTGGGTAATTGTATTTGTATCACAGATCTGTCAGCATATCCAGGCCAGCGGGGGATACAGAAAGAGTGATTGTGTCAGTGCAGGTCAAATCCTGTCTGTATTACCCTACCTGTTCCCATCAGAAAGACACAATTAAAGAAACTATCCTGGGAGGAGGTCTACAAAACTAAAAAGGAGGACTTGGATGACTTCAAGAAATATAAAGTTGAGTAAGCAATATTTAGGCAAAGACAGCATATATTGTAAGGAGACATCACCACAGAGGGTTTGTTGCTAGCTGTTACCAGGGCTCAGAGTCAAAATGTACTCCCTTACTCCACCCTTATCAACCATAAGGAATTTTGGACTTTGCTGTGAGGGTATCCCTAGACTTGTGTCCTGGTGGCAGATACACACTGGTGGTGTTCTTTCCCCAAGATTAGAGGAGCAAAAGAAACATGGCAATGGATAAAGATATAGTCAAAATAATAAGCCAGAAGGTAGGAGTTCAACCAAAGGTCAAGTAAACAGGTCAAAAATCCAGGTCAGAATGAAGTACCCACCCAGGAACACAGATGAGCAGGATCTTATAATTGGGCAAGGACAAGGTGAAAACGCAGTTTATATATACGAAGACATTTGCAGGAAAGGCAGCTTCCAAATAGGTGTACTTTGATCTAAAAAGAGTCACAACACTTGTGTAGAACCATAGGCATTCACACATATCGATCACTTAACAGTGACAAACTGTGCAGTGTTTTTCTATTAGGTTCACCTTCCATTACAGAGCAATAATGATATGTTTGTTTGATAGAAAATCTTTTTTGACTGTGGCCAAGTGAAAGAACTAGCTCCATAGGAAATAATGGATTAATACCAGTCTGAGGCAAGGGAACACTTTTGGTTTATAAAATTGCCTTTGAAAAGCTTATTGATTAGACAAAATACAGCAATTTTATTAAAATAGGCTGATTCTCCTTTATTAACTAGTCTAAAAATGTGTTGACTTTAGTAAATAAAACCCACAGAGTTATTTATAGTTATGTTAAAATCTTGCATACATGGTCATAAAACTCTACTGCAAGTTTGGGATGAGATGTTAAAGTTGTAGTTGTGGAAGATAAATCAAGAAAAATACATTAAAAATAAAATAGAAACAAAACATGAATATAAGAGAAGGTCAAGAAGCAAAATAAAATTAGTACATAATTCCCTTACAGCTCATTCTTATATCTGTATGAAGGATAAAGACTTTTATCTCTTTATCATTTTACTCTTCAAAATGTTTCTTAAGGCATATAGTATTTTTGGGAGGAGTATCATTTTCAGGAATGAAATTCTTCCTAGCCAGAATATGTAGTTCAGTTTAAGTGAATTAGCTTCTTGTTTTATTTTGGTTAGAAGGGAGGGTAATTGTGTTTGAATAGTAGTGCTGGGTGTTTTGTGAAATTAATTCCTAGCTGTTTTATGTAGTCTTTCCTCAATTCGAATTGGTAGAGGGATTTCAATTGTTGGAGTGGGATTTCCCCTAGGTATATTGGGAGTGCTTGCGATTTGGTTGTATTAATTTTGTGGTAAGTTAGTTTACTGAAATGTTTTAGGGAGTTCATTAATGTAGGTAGGCTGGTGGATGGGTTTGTTATGTATAGCAGCAAATCATCTGCATATAAATTAAGTTTATGTTCTTTGTTGTGAGTGATTATGCCATGTATTTCTGTGTTTTGTTGAATTGCTTGTGCTAGTGTTTCTATGACTAGATCAAAAATCAGTGGAGAGAGTGGACAGCCCTGTCTTGTACCATTTGAGAGAGGGAAGGTGTGTGATGTGAGAGTGCCCACTCTCACCGCCGCTGTAGGTTGTGAATAAAGGGCTGAGACTACTTTTATGTATTTAGGTCCCAGCTCTAGTTTGTGCAAGGTACTGCTAATGTATCCCCAGAAGACTCGGTCAAACACTTTCTCTGCATCTAAGGAAAATAGTATTGTGGGTTTGTTTTGTTGGTGTGCTATTTGGGTTAAGAGAATAGATTTCCTTGTTGCATCTGTTACTTGTCATTTCTTTATGAAACCTACTTGATCTGAGTCCACAGAGTGTTGTTGTAGTCTGGTTGCTAGGACTTTGGCATATATTTTAATATCTGTATTTAGAAGTGCGATGGGCCTATAGTTTGTGACCAGTTTGGGGTCTTTCCCTTCCTTGGGGATTGCTGAGATTGTAGTGTGAAGCATTTCTTTTGGAAATTGGCCTGTTTCGAAGGCTTGGGTGAGGGTTTTTGTAGGTGTGGTATTAAAAGAAAGTTTTGAAATATGCGTTTGTAAAACCATCTGGGCCAGGGGATTTGTGTGGGTCTAGTTCTGTTATTGCTGTTTCTAGCTTGGATGTTGTGAGTTGGTAGTTCATTTGGTCTTTTGGTTCATTTGTTAGTATTGGTAGCTTTAGTGTTTGGAGGAGCTTTTCTATTTCTGCCTGTGTTGGTTGGGTAATTTGGTCTTTAAGATTGTAGAGTTCTGGATAGTATTTAGCAAAGTCTTCAGTTAGGTCTTGGGGTTTTAGGTGGGGTGGGCCTTATTTGGGTGTTATTTCAAAGATTTTGTTTTTAGGATTGTGTATTTTAATTTGTCTAGCTAGTAAGTCTGTGGCTTTGTTACCTTTGTAGTAATGTTTGGTTTTGATTGCTCTGAGTGCTTGGGTCATTTTTTAAATTTCTATTTCCTGTAGTTCAGTTTTGAATTGTTGTATCTGTGCTAGTAATTTTGGTGATTGATGTGTTTTGTGTTTTTGTGCTAGTTTGTTTATTTGTGTTTGTATTGTTTTTTGTTTTTCTTGTCTTTCTTTATTTTTTGTGCTTTGAGTTGAATACAGGTTCCTCTGATAGTGGCTTTATGCGCACTCCATAATGTGGTTGGTGAAATTTCTTTTGTGTTATTTTCTTGGAAATATTGTGCGATGGCATGTTCTATTTTCTCTTTTGTTATACTGTCTGTTAGTAAGGAAATGTCTAGTCTCCAGTTTGTGTTGTAGTTCCTTTTGTTTGTGTTGCCTATGTTTAGATATATAGGGGCATGGTCAGACCATGTTATCGTGCCTATTGAGCTGTTTGTTATTTGTTGAAGTGTGTGAGTATCAGTTAGCCAATAATCTATTCGTTAGTACTCTGCATGGGCAGTTGAGTAGAAGGAATAGTCTTTAGCTTGTGGATTCTGAGTTCTCCAAATATCGTGTAGTCCTAATTGTATAAATGTTTATGAAAGCCAGTTAGTGCATGTTTCCTCTGAAGGTGTGCTTTCGATTTTTGCATTTTGTTTGTGTGGTGTGTATTGTGGTGTCGTGTTTCACTGAGGGGGATATTAAAATCTCCACCGATTAGTAGGTTTCCTTTCTGTACTGCCATAACTTTGGTCAGTATTTTGTTTAGGAATGATAATTGGGCTGTGTTAGGAGCATATATGTTGAGGAGAGTGAACATTATTTTGTTTATTGCTCATATAACAATAATGTACCTTCCATTTGGGTCTATGTGGGTTGCATGTATTGTGGTTTGTAAGGATGCTTTGAATAGTATGGTCACACCCCTTTTGTAGAGGTTGTGGATGCTGTTAGGATTGGTGTGTATTTGGCATAGTTTAGTGATGTTGTGTTTGGTTTTTCAATTAAATGTGTTTCTTGTACAAAACATATATCAATAATGTTTGTTAGCATTTCTTTGTAGACTTTGGTTCTTTTGTATACTGTGTTCAGTCCTTTGACATTGATTGACACAAATCTTAATGGTATCATTTGCATATTGTTGCTGCTGTTTTTCAGATTCACCCTTAGCAGATTTTTGCAATTTGAAATTAACCTTGTGTAATGCAATGCAATAAACAATTTCAGTTGACAATTAACAGTTGAACTTTGGACAGACAGGGGGTAAACATAAAAAATAAACAAAAAAAACAAAAAAGGGGGAAAGTTTGTGTGGGTAGCAGTTATAACTGTTTTTGGTCTCTGTGTTTTGACTGCTTGTGCATTCTGCTCAGTAATATTTATTGTAAGTAGGTGGGGGCCTTTCCTTAGTTTTGTTGAGTCAGTGATTTTGTAGATTTTGTATATACTATAGTTAGCGAGTTGAAAGAAAAAGAGAGTTTGTTTCTTTCTTTTGAGCAAACTGTTACATTTGCTGTTAACTGGGAGTTTGGAGTGGGTTATGCCTGTGCAACCCTGTCTCAGCATTCAGGAAGGGGTAAATAACTGACATAACTATTATTTGAAATAACACATTTTAAGATCACTTATCTGAGTCATTTCTGTTTTGCTGTAGAGTCTTTTGCCTCTATTTCTTTGTCTTTGGTTTATTCTTTTAGGTTGGGTTGTCTCTCTGATCTTGTCTGGGGTGTTCTGGGGTCTTAGTGATTTGGATGTCTTCTTCTGTGGTGTGTCCTTCGATTCCCCATAGCTGGAGGATTTTGAAGCCTTCTGATGGTGATGTGATTATGGTTGTTTTGCCGTTGGTCTGTATGATTAGTTTTGTTGGGTATGCCCATCTGTCATTGATTTGTTGGGTTCTCAGTGCTGTTGTTATTGGTCAAAATTATTTTCTCATTTCCAGTGTAGCCTGGGAAAGATCTGTGAATATGTTGATTCTTGTGTATGGTGGTGATATGTCTTTTGTTGTTCTGTGTGCCCGTTGTATGAGTTCTTTGGTTTGGTAGAAATTAAGTCTGAGGATAGTGTCTCTTGGTGCATCTTTTGGCACTGTTTTTGCTTTTAGAAGGTGCTGTACTCCATCTATTGTGAGTTTAAGGTCATCTAGATCCAGCACTAGTAGTTTGAAGTATTGCGTGATGAAGGGCCTGAAGTCTTTTTGTCACAGTTCCTCTGGTATTCCCCTTAATTGTAGGTTATTCCTATGGGATCTGTCCTCTTGGCCTGCTAGTTTGTCTTTGAGTTATTGAACTTCTTTCTCAAGTTTGTAGTGAAGATCAATTAAATCGTTGTGTGAGGGCACTAGCTCTTCCAGGTTTTTCTCGAGGTGTGTGGTTCTGATGGATATGTTTTTCATCTCTGTTTTAGAGACGTTATGGCTTGAGTAATGTTGGATTGTATTTGTGTTTGTAATGTAGATAGCATTGCTTGTAACTCTGTGGATGTTGGGGAGCTATCTGTTGTTTGCCTTGTTGGTGTTGATAGCTGGTGTGCCCCTTGTTCTTTGTTATTTGTCTCTGACAAGGTCATCTCTGTCTTGGTTGCTATCTTCTAGTGGATGTAGTGTGTAGAATGAGGTGAGTTTAATTGGGTCTTTTTGAGTTTCTTGCCCATTGTTAACTGTCAGGCTAGTTCTGTGATTGACATTAATATCTGTGATTGTCGCCTGTAGTTGCTTTGCCGAGGTGGGTGTGCAGTGTTTTTGCATCTGCCGCTACTCCATGTGTGTCTCTCTGTCTCTTTTGTTCTTTTTCCCCTCCTTCTTCCTCTCTTTCTTCTTTTTCACTTTTCCATCTCTTTTTCTTTTGGTATTTTTCCTTCTTCATATGGATTCGCTCAGTATGTGACTTATGTTTGGGTCACAATGTTTAGGTGTGGCCTAGTGTGTTCATTGCATGGAGGGGGCAGTGTTCTTGAGTCTCTGATTTCCTTTGGTTCTTCCTTAATTAGGAGTGAATGTGTGTTTAAAGTTCAGTGCCCCATTAGATTTTTCATGTGCTGACAGTCTGATTTGATGGGGCCCAAGATGGCTGCATTCCTCCCCCTCCTCTGCTGGGTCTGTGACTGTCAGTAGGGTTTTGTGGGGTAGTTTCCCTTCCCGGTCCCCGTAGGCAGTTTATGCTGCCTGGTCTCAAACAGTTACCTGACCTTGCTGCTCCCGATTCCTCTGATTTGTCTCTTTTGTGTGTGGCTCTGCCACTGTATGTACTGCATGGTGGGAGGTCCAGGAAGTAGTGGAGCAGATAGATATTTTGGGTCTTCCACCAGCTGCCTTCAGCCACTCTCTTGGCTGCTCTGCCTGCCCTCTGCCTCCCACCGTCAGTAATCTCTGGGTGCTCTGGAGATCTGCGGCTCCACTGTCAGCCCTCCAGATCCCCTTCTCTCTGGCTGCAACAGTCTGTGGCAGCTGCTATGAAGCCTCCCATGAGTTTCCGCCTACTCTCCCTTCAGGACTCGACCCCAGCCCCACCGCTGTGTCAGCTCCCACTCTCCTCAGCCCCATTCAAGTGGCGCAGACACTGGGAGAAGAGGACACTGTCTGCCTAGGCTGGGAGTTTGACCCAGTGTCAGCCATCTTTATGTATTGGCTACTTTCAAGTAGGAGTCGAGCTTTCAAGTAGCCATTACTCCCAGTGGTCAAGCCACACCCCGGGCCTGTCTGTTTAAACCTGACACTTTTATTGGGTCTTTGCCTTTAAGCAATGAGTTTCCTGCTAGATCTCTTGAGCTGCTTCTCTGCTTGAAAGCTGTATTACTTTACTTCAGTATCCTGTTTCTAAAACTTTCTGCTGCATCACGCTTCGTTCCTACTAAATCCAGCTCTTCTCTGCTGTGGTTCTAAGAGATCTACTGCCGCAGTCCTGACTAAAACCTGCTTCCACCTCTGGACTTCCCTCTCCACAAAAGCTATAACCCCTTACAGGGGTTAAGGGTAAAAACTGGGAGCTCCTTAGAATCAGCACCCTAGCATTGTCCAGGGTAAACCCACAGTGGAAAGTGAATCCACTGATAACCATGTGTGTGTCATAACATGGAGGAAATGAGTAGGAACATTCAGGCACATAAGTAAAGAGACAAAAGTTGGGATAGGAAACTGTAATGTAGAAAGTAGGAATCTGACAGTGATTTATTTATTAATACAAAGCCAAAAAGTGGACTGATCTTGTAAATACTATATTCTCTACTTGGGGGAAGTATTATTATTACTATTCCTAGTAAATTCTCAGCAGTGAGAGTGTTAATAAGGTTATCATAAACTGCAATGGAAAAAGTAGGAGCAGAATCAGGTTTAGGTGGATCAATGATCAGTTGTAGTTGGAGTGGGTAGGGTCTTCTTGGCATAGCACTGTATATGATTCGTGCTGCCTGGCACTTAAACGCATAGAATTCAACATGAAGGTTTTCGTCATCTATTTGCTTTTTTAAATGGATCAATAAAGTTTTTTTGACTTTTTGCTGGAGTGCCGGAGATATTTTCTTCATTTGGATTCATGCAGCTTTGGGTTGGTCTTTCCCCAGAGCACCTGGCAGAATCATGGTGTGAGTGATACCGTCTTTTTTGTTATTAATTTTTTGATTTAGCCACTGTATTCTTTGTATATTTTTGCCATGGTGCTATATATGGCCTTGTTTGATTGTATGTATGCATGTAATGTAGCGGTTGCAGTGCCTGTAGTGGCATTTTGCATGAAGGAAAATATGTCTCCCCAACCCTGCAGTACTATGGGTTAAAGACTGCACAGTTTCTTAGACGAGCTTCAGCTGTGGGCAGAAGTTTCTCCTTTATCGGTCAGGTGGGAAAAGCCCTGGGGGGGATTTGTATTTTATACAGAAGTGAGTCCTGTGTAAGAATCCTGTGACAGGTTTGAGAATCCCTGTGTTTTTGTGTGAAAAGGAATACATTTTCAAAGGATTGTTTTTCCCTTTGTGGACTGGCTGATAGTGCGCTATACTTTGTAAAGGTACTGTTTTTTTTTTGTTTCCCGCTGTGTTTGGACTGAGAACAGAAAGACTCTGTTGTGTACCTTTGTGTTTTTACAAATAAAACCGGATTTTCTTAAAAAAAGACACTGGTAAAGCTGATTTATTCAGAAAAGGACATCACCAAGGTGAGCAAATCCCTACAGTATGTATGTATGTATAATTTTATTTATAAAGCTCCACAAATTTCTGGAGCACTGTATAATTCAGCAATACAAATATAATACAGACATGAGAAAAGTGCATTACAAGCAAGTAGCTTACAAGCATAAAAACTCTTTAAGTGCCAGGTTATGATTGACACAAGAGGTTGGAGGTCCCTGCCCCACAGAGCTTACAATCTAAGTGGTATGAAGACTACATACACAGACAAAAGGTTAACAAGAGCTGTAACAGTATGCTGGGATACTGGTCTATAAATACATAAATAAATAGAGATATACATCTATATCTACATATATATATATATTATGTATATATATATATATACGCACACTAAGCATAAATAGGTAATTAAAGATACAATACAATATTTACATAAAAAATAAAAATCAGTGCTAGTGCTCCAAAAGATAGGATTTTAGTTAGGTTTTAAAACTGCAGAGGGAGTGTTCCTGGCGAAGATAAATGGGTATAGAATTCCAGATGTGGGGGGCAGAAAGAGAAAAGGGTTTAAGATGAGAAAGGGCAGTATTAGTGTGTGGCATGTAAAGCTGGTTGCTTTGGGAGGAGCGCAGTTGACATTGGGGAATGTATGGGCATACGAGTGTGGAAATGTATGGGGGCAACAGAGTGAAGAGCCTTAAATGTCAAAAGGAATACACTGTAAATGATTCATTTGTTTATGGGGAGACAAGGAACAGAGAGAGATTGGGAAAAAGGTTGTCCTTTCAGGGGAGAGAGGGAGAGAATTCTGGCAGCAGAGTTTAGGATAGACTGGAGCGGAGAAAGGTGGGAAACAGGAAGGCCAGATAGAAAAACATTGCAGTAGTCCAAACGGGATAGGATGAGAGCCTGCAAGAGGGTGTTAGTGGTGGCCTGAGAGAGAAAGGGATGGATCTTGGCAATGTTGTGAAGGAAGAAATGACAGGATTTAGCAGTAGTGGAGATGTGTTTAGTGAAGGAAAGGGAAGAGTCAAAAGTCACTCCAAGACAACGAACAGAGGTTATGGGGTTGATGATCACACCATCAACTAGAATGGAGAAGGTAGGAGCAGGTCCAGGTTTGGGTGGAAATATAATCAATTCTATTTAAGCGAGATTTAGTTTGAGCTGCTGCAGGGCCATTCAAGGGCAGATTGCCAGGACACAGCTATAAATCTGAGTCTGTATTTCAGGTGTTAGCACAGGAGCAGAAAGTAAATTTGGGTACCATCTGTATACAAGTGATACTGAAGACCAAATGATTTGACGATGTCACCCAAGGAAAGAGTGTACAGAGTGATTGACACTATGTATTACTTATTCTATTAATCTGATGAATCAGTGCTACATCTTTATTTAAGAAAGCAAAATGGTTGTGTGCTATTTACAGATTATGTATAATTCTAAAAACCTAGTGGTTGATTAAATTAAAGAGCTTATAAGCTTGGCATTGCAAAAATGTCCTTTCCTTCTGTAGATGGTAATTTGTATATACCCAGGAAGCATTGCCCAAAGTCTCCCAAATAGCCAAGTTTGTATCCATGACTCAAAAAAGCACTTTTCTGAAATGGCAGAGAAGCAAACCCACAATTAAGTTTGTCCTACATACAATACAGACCAGGTCTGGCATATGTTACAGGTTATTTTACAAGCCTTGTACCAAACTATAGTACAGATGTGTCTTGTTTACTTGTAACTTTCCAATGTCCCAAATGACAGCGTTTTAGTGCTGCTTCTATAAAAATTCAGCAATTTACTGAGGAGTTTGCAAATATTTTTTAAACTTCCACCTCTGTTTCCCATGTATGTCATTGATGTATTGGCTTTGTCACCCATAGCAACCTCAGTGATCTCACAATTGCATCATCAGTTCTTTTATTTATGTTTCTTACTAAACCTTCTCTCTTTTCACAGCCCAAGTGATGATAACTTCAAGGAACTTGCTGCCTTCATGTTTGCCATTGATGAAATCAACAATAATACTAATGTGTTACCCAACCTCACTCTGGGATATCATCTTTATGATTCTTGTGCAAATCCACGTTTCTCTGTAGGAAGTGTTCTACAGATTTTGTCAGGTTCTCAGGAGATGGTTCCTAATTACTCCTGTAGGAACCAAGGGAAAGTTGCTGGATTTATTGGTGATCAGACTTCATTCACATCTCTGGTTATAGCACAGCTGCTGGGAGTATATGGATTTACACAGGTATGTTACCTGATTATTTAGTATTCTACATGATGCTTTCATCTCATAACAAATTGGATAGTATGTAAGGAACTGGTTGAACATAATAAAATATTTCAATTTAGTGTCAGATTTTTGTATGGAACTGTATACAAGGCAGAACCAGCAATAAAACTTGTCAGGACAGAAACTCCAACATTCTGGTATTCACAATCTCATTTTGGGGCCTTAGACTTTCTGCTGCAGAAATGGAACCATAGCAACCAAAAAGGAAATGTGAATCACCAAGGTACCAAAGAGTAAGCAAAGTCAAACACACCAGATTAGAACCAGGAAGTCAATCAAATTATAGCAAAATGTATCCAAGAGTCAGGGGAAACAGAAACAATAAAAAAAAGATCATATTCAATAACACAGAAAAACAATAGATAGGGGGTCAGTGACAATAACTATCAATATAACCAGTTTGGACATCAGGGAATGCTGTCTCTGCACTAACTTAGTTGATGTCAACTGCTTAATACCATGGGGTATAACCATAAACCAAATACATACTAGTGCATATAAAAATGGAGGCCAAGCTGAGAACCACCGCTGATGCCAACATGTCACTGCAAATAATAGGTCACTGCCAATGAGTAACTTTCCTGACACTGATGTTCTAACTGAATGCCATGCTCTCTAGCCCAATAATACTTGCCATTGTCAGTATTTACCAAGAAGACTACATGTGACTTACACAGAAGACATATATTTGCTCAGTGGTTAATACTGCTGCCTTGCAGCGCTGAAGCTCTGAGTTCAATTCCACCCTGGGCTCCATCTGCATGGAGTTTGTATGTTCTCCCTGCATCTGCGTGGGTTTCCTCCAGGCACTTCGGTTTCCTCCCACATTCCAAAAACATACACCTCTGTCTTTGTGTGTGTGTGACTGAATAGGAAAACTAGATTGTAAGCTCCATGGGGCAGGGACTGAAGTGAATGATGAATCTCTGTAAAGCGCTGTATAATATGTCAGTGCTATATAAATACAATACCACTAGGACCATGCACAGGCCAGCAAAGGAACCAGCTTTATACAGGAAAACTGAGAACCGATTTCCATATTCTTTCTATCACTTGTCAATACTTATTGTATTTTTCTTTCTCTTCTCTATCCTTCTTTTTCCCATATCACTATATTTTGGATAAAGTACAGATTTCAATTTACAAATACAAGTTCCCATGCAGATATTCATACACATACACACATGTATACATACTGACACACATTCACAAACTCATATGGAACTGTCTCTGACACACACTTCCAGAGTCATACATCATGTGACTTGACAAATGTGGCAGACGCATTTTTACAAACAATACATATTGCTCTTCACAAAGACATTGGCACAACTATACACCCTCT
This sequence comes from Pipa carvalhoi, assembly GCA_021901965.1. Classification (NCBI taxonomy): domain Eukaryota; kingdom Metazoa; phylum Chordata; class Amphibia; order Anura; family Pipidae; genus Pipa; species Pipa carvalhoi. Next base: position 12,757 of record JAKJJM010038035.1, read on the forward strand.
CACACACTCACACTGGAGTATATTTAAACATCCACTCATTAAATCAATAAGGTATATTAATGAACCAGCTTTATGTTGAGCTTCAGTCCCCATTACAGCCGGGTTAAAGCTACATGCTGGCCAGGGCTGGTTCATCTATGGATCCAATAAGGAAGTTTTCCCAAGAACCCAAGGTGTGAAAGTCTCCAGAACTTTTTCTCTCTTTATTGATTTATTATTATTCTGTGTATATTGGTATCTGCAGCCCTCTCTTTATACATTAAGTTTTTGTATTTTTTTATATTATATAGGAAATAGTTTACTGTTGACTAATATACTGACTTATAACTTAAAAGTTACAGTCACCTTAGTATGTATGTATTCATTTATATATAATCTATTATGTAGCACTTTACAGAGATTCATCATTCACTTCAGTCCCTGCCTTGTGGAGCTTACAATCTAGTTTCCAATTCAGTCACACACAGATGTATGTTTTTGGATTGTGGGAGGAAACCCATGCAGGTGCTGGGAGAACATACAAACTCCATGTAGATCAGTGGTTCTCAATCTTTTGAGAACTGTGACCCCTGCAATGACATGCCACATCACATGATGACATTTGGTCACAACATCATCACATACACACCTCACATGATGACGTTCAACCGCAACATCATCACGTACGTGGCAATATTACATGATGACGTTCAGCCTCAACATCATCACACAACCACCCCTATATAAAGGGACCTGAGGAGCCTGATAGCTGAGCAGCAGTTCGGCGACCCTTGTGAGGCGGTCGTTCGACCCCCAAAGGGGTCATGACCCACATGTTGAGAACCACTGATGTAGATGAAGTCCAGGGTGGAATTAAACCCAGATCCCAGTGCTGCAAGGCAGCAATGTTAACCACTGAGCCACCACACTATCCAGTAATGCACTGTGATTGGACTGAGCAGGCTCCATGTTCATTCATAGCACATAGAGCTCCAGTGAGGTAGATAAATATACAGATTTGGAAGAGCTGGCATGGGGGATAAAGTGCCAGAATAGGTAAGAGGTGACTTAATAATACAGGTAAAGAGATTGGTGAATTAGAATACCCTTTTTTGCCAGTGCCTGCTGGCATTATTCTGTATTTTCCCATGGGCCAATCTAATCCTGCAGAAGCAAAAATAGTTAAAAGCACCCAAGAAACATTTTGTGCAATTTATCACAGCTGTAGGCATGATAAACAATGAATTATGAATCTCATGTTGGAGTAAAGAGAAAACAACACTCCTGTATCTGTGAAGAGGCACAAAAGAGCCCAATGGATGCCAAAGTGAGTGAGTACCAGGTGTGTCTGAGAACCCAGAGGGCCCTGGTATTGAGTGCCTGATTATAAAAAGGGGCTGCTCACATTAAATAAAGACTGTGGCATTATTGTTATATTAAAGATCCCAGCCATGTTTTTGTTATACCACACCTTGTACACAGTTTGTCCTCCAACTTATAAGAGGGAAACTTGCATCCAAGGAACTGAGCTATAAATAAGTGCTTCATAGTCTGATTTTCAGATGTCCATGGGACAATGTTCTACTCTTTATTTTTTGCTGTTTCTTCTAACATTTCTTTGCTTTATCCATTACTTTCAGATCAGTTATAGCGCCACAAACTCTGCTCTAAGTGACCGAGTACAATATCCATCTTTCTTTAGTACAGCCTGTAATGATCACATCCAATATGTTGCTACAGCAAAGCTTCTGGAGTA
>JAKJJM010038067.1:0-14654 GCA_021901965.1 Pipa carvalhoi
ACTCATATCTCCCCAGCGTTTCGTGGTTGTCCTTAGCCAATCAGGAGCCGCTGACATCACGGATGACGTCAGCAGCTCCTGATTGGCTAAGCCATACCAGGAAGTGCTGGGGAGAGATGATTCTCCCCAGCGGCTGCTGCTTTGAGCAGCTATATGTAACGAGCGGTGCTCGCATTGAAGCACCGCTCATTACATTTACTAAACAAAATAGAAATCTGGAATTCCGAATTTTTATTCTCAATTCCGATTAAAAACTCGAAATTCCGATTAAAAACTCGGAATTCTGAGTTTCCAAATCGAAAATACCATTTTTGAAATATTTCTATCGAAAATGGCATTTTTGATTTTAATAAATTTCACCCTATGTATGTATGTGTTCATTTATATTGCGCTGATATATTAGGCAAAGATTTACAGAGATTCATCATTCACTTTAGTCCCTGACCCATGGAGCATACAATCTAATTACCCTATTCAGTCACACACATAGACAGACACAGGTGTATGTTTTTGGATTCTGGGTTCCAGGGTGGAATTGAACCCAGAACCCAGCAGTGCTAACTACTGAGCCACCACACTGCCCAATTGTCTGTCTTAAGGTTGTAGTGGTGAATGGTGTTGTAGTCCTGCACTGTTGTAAGCTTATGTATGACTATGCTTAAGATATCAAACTGTTGAAGCGATGGGATCAAGGGGGTCATTCCGGTAGGTCTGAATTTTCCATCCCGAATTCACTTATAGCGAACTCCCATTATAAAGTCGCGACCGCGACAAAAAAATTGTCGTGGTCGCGACTTTATAATGTAGTTCGCTATAAGTGAATTCGGGACGGAAAATTCGGACCTACCGGAATGACTCCCCAAATGTTTTCCCTTTATTTGTTAAAAGTAACAACAAAATGAAAATGACCCCTACACTGTCACACCAGCTGTACTGTATATTTATTATTGCCCTCCCAAATATTCTGAAGGATTTCTAGAAAGCAAAGATGCTTTTTTTCACTTTGTTATTCTTTCTGAAGCACCTCATGAATATGTATTATCTAAAGCAGCGGTCCCCAACATTTTTTGGATCGGGGACCGGTTCCCCGATCCGGAAGTGGTTTTGTGGACCGCTGGGAAGGTGGGCGGGGTGAAACATGCATTGACGGCCACGTGACAGTGACTCGCTATGTGCGCGCGTCACCTTCAGGCGGCCCAGTACAGAGGGGTCCGCGGACCAGTAGTGGGCTGCAGACCGGCATTTGGGGACCCTTGATCTAAAGTTCTGTTGGAAACAATGAGGCTATGAAGGCATCCATTAATATGTATTGTAGATAAAAGATGGCTGTTCTCAGGAAAGGGATAAACAAACACAGAGCAATGAAAATGAGGAATTCAACTTCAAAGATATTAATCTTACAAGTACCATGTATGAATATCTGCCATGACAGTCTAAATGGGAATTTTTATTTTCCTACTGTAAGTGGTCCTATAATATAAGGACCTCAGTTGGAGTTTCCTGTATACAGAATGTACATTGATGACACTTTAAACCTTAGTTCACGCTCAGACTCAGCAATAACTATCGGAATCTTTAAAGGAATAGTTTAGTCACCAACATATATTTGCCTGTTCATTTGTCCATCTTAGATAAATGTTTTTTTCAGTATTTATTTTTCTAATCATTTCAATGCTTTTTTATTAGCAGTTCATTTTTTACTGAAGCCCCAAACTTCTACTTCCTTTTTGGCAGTTCAGAATCAAAATACAAGGTTTAAGAATTCTGGGTAACCAATCAGAATCTTGCTTGTGTGCAGCCTCATAGAGCTGCTGCCCATCTGCTGCTTTCTGAATTTTCATGCCTGGGAATCAAGTCGTGATTTGATTATCCAAATTGTTCAGCTGAAGAACAAGGAGAGTATAAGAAAGTGGCTGTAAATTAAAAATCACTGAGAAAAGTAATTTATATTACTCTTGGCCAAATTTTCCTTTAGGCATAAGAGGCACGTGCCTATAAGCGTCTCACTCCTAGTCAGGGACATAGGCAGGGGGAATCAAGGGAATTAATTTTAATTGAGAATTATCTTTAATAGTCAGATGTTGATTCTGACATTTGTTATTTCACTGTGCATGAAATTATAAATCACACAGAACTTCAGTTCACTGTATAATTTAGTCTGTGTTTATTTTTACAAAGGGGTGTGGTCAGTTGGTGGGTGTGGCCTAAGGCACCAAACACTCTGTGCCTATAGGCTCCTGAGATGTAAATCCGACACTGATATTACTTCATATAACAGTGGCAGTTAGATTGGAATATAACTGTTAGAGACTGGTCTGTTCCTTTACATTCAGTATAGAGTGAGAGAAAGAGAGAGAATATGTATTTTTCCTGCTTAGCATTCATCTTACATATGTACTTATAGCCCATCCCTTCTTTGTTCTTGAGAACAATTTATACCAATAAACATATTCCTTCTGCATAGCCCATTAGTGTGTTCTTTTTTGTCTTATCTGAAAAGTGATTTTTAAATTGCATCCTGTCAGACGGCATGCAAATTTGGTTGGTTGGGGAATGTGCCATAAGTGCTTATGCATATACAGCAGTGAACATCACCCGTAGGGTTGAAAAAGAAAAATAATAATTTATCAATAAGGGAATCAGTACTGTATATTTAAAAATCATATTTGCATGTAAATAGTTACTAATGCAAATCATCTAGGGGGTTGATACAAACCACCCTTGTTAAAAGGAATGTAAAATAAAAGAACTAGTTTTTAATGTTTTATTATTTCTCCCAAAACAAACATTTTTCTAATCCTGTATTATTGTCATGCTGCAGTAATCGTCTCCTGAAAAAACCTTCCCCCAGGGCAGAGTTGTGATAACATTTTAAGACTGTAGCAATAACTGCAACCTGCTTTGTAGTATGAAGGCCAGTTGTTTAGTTTCGAGCAAATGCTCTACTTGTTGCCCAAAATAAAAATACAAAAAAAAAAGTTCTATAAATTGCAGCAGGGATTTTATACATGCTTTGGCAATTGATAAAAGGGAGATGTGAAAAAAAAATTCAGAAAATAATATCTGGAGAGCATTAAAAAAATATTGACAGCAACAACATGGGTGAGGTCTGTTTAAGAACATGGCTGCTATCCTTCCCCCTTAGACGGTTATTCTCTAAAGTGAAATTTCATCTGTCGAATTCTCAAACAGCGGATTCCCATAGCAAATCCATGACTGCGACAATTCTTCCATTATAAAGTCGCGACTGTGACAATTTTTAAAGTAATGACTTTGACAACATTTCCTTTGTAAAGTTGCGACTGCGACAATATTCTCATCATAAAGCTGCGACTGTGACAGTAGCAGTCTATTGCGACTGTCTTTAGCTGGCGAAATCACACCTTTTACATGACAATTCAGAGTTTAGAGAATAACCCCCTCAGTGTCTCATGTGAAATGAACAAGGGACTTGTCCACCTGTGTGCAAGCTGGAACCCTGCTCCCCTATTTAACAGTAAGCACATCTGTTTGTTTGTTTTTAAGATATTAATTTTCTACCAAAAGATGGCGATATGCAAGCTCATTTTTAGCATTTCTTCAATACACAGCGCTGGTTGGCTGTTGGCTGGAATGTGATACTGCAACCTGAACTGAAGAGATAAATAGCTTGAAGATGAGCTACTCTGATTTAAGGGAGTTGAGAGTAAAAGGAGAGATGCTGAAGAGACAGTGGATCAGGGAACAGAATCTGGACCAGAAAAATACAGTTTTAGAGAAACGGGACATTTCTCCCAACAGCCAGTTGTATGTATGTTTGTATGTATAATTTTATTTATAAAGCGCCACAAATTTACGCAGCGTTGTACATTTCAGCAATACAAATATAAGACAGACATGGAAAAAGTGCACTACACAATAGAAGTGAGTAACTTACGAGCATAAAAACACTTTAAGTGCCAGGTTATGATTGACACAAGAGGATGGAGGTCCCTGCTCCGTAGAACTTACAATCTAAGTTCATATTGAACAAGAAAATGTTTGCATAATTTTAGAAAGCAATAACTTTTGGACTTAGAGTGTCAGATCCGGCAGTTGAATCTGTTTGAAGTTATCTATTGGTGTTTCCTCCCCAAAAAATCAGAAATGCATTATGTGTATATGCAAATTCTATAATTCTGCAGTGCAGAAACATCTCTATAAAGCTAATTTAGCAAGAGGGCATAACAAGCAGTCCTACCGCGCAGCTGTGCCCCCTTTTGCGATCAAGATGTTAAACTCCACTCCTTAGGCATATGACTATGTGATTTTGTCTGCAGATGCTTGTGCCTATCTCTGTAATTACTGCTGTCCCTGGATCAGGTGATTATTACAGGGTTCTTGGTTCCCTGTAGTCCATGTGCTTATGAATAGCACCTTATATAAAAAGTGCATAAGAGAAAGGCGGGCTGATCTGCCCAATTGATGCCACCTGGTACCCAGCCTCCAACACCTGTCCCCTAAATGCAGTCTGGTAAAGAAATGCCTTAGAAAGCTGCAATGGGCCACTAAAGTTGAGATTTCTGTACAACCGGCAGAGAAATACATCATCCCACCCCAGAATGAACTAAGTGCTTATAAATTGCTGTAATTCTGTAATGTAGCTTTAACCAACAAACTGCATGAGAACTATATCAAATTCAAATGTTCTGTTGGTTGATTATTGTGGTTTTAACAAGCCTGGATTCGTTCCACGTACATAAAAGATTTATGAGATGTATTTAATGTTCCGGATCTTATATCTACCATTCTCACTAACGCGGATAATATCTGTGGTGATCGAAAGGAAACATACGAACTGCTTTCCTTATTTATATACATGATATACACACATTACAAATTTTTCCAGCACAATATTGTTTTGTTGCCGCGCAGTGTGCCCTGCAGGGTACCAATCACGTGACTGGCACCTGTGTGGCCTTCAGACATCAACAGACAGTGACAGAACACTGTGTTATGGTAACAGTTACCTAATACGAGTGGAGCATGATATATTACAAAGCATAAAAAAATAACGTTACCACATCATGCAGATGGAATACGGAATTAGTGTGTTCAACAAAATAACTAAATGTTCAATACAGCTTATTGAACCTAAGGGCACAACTATAACAGCGTTCTTATTGAAAGGAAGACATTAAATTTGAATGATATTTCAGAGGCATACATCACCACCTCTAAGCTGATGCAACCAGTGTGTGCTGTGGTATAAAAGCAGCTTTCATATGAATACATATTTAAAGCTACTGAGGAACTATAGCATGCTGAGACTGAAGGATGTGCATCCTCCTACCTCAGTGAGTTTGACACTCGTTAATTCTGGGATGCGGAGTCTAAAAGCCTCCCAGTATTCACCCTTAACCCCTACAAGGGGGTATGGCCTTTGAGACAAGGGAATTCGCAGGCTCCAAGTTAACCCCCTACTGGTGGTAGCTGGTGAATAACTGTTGAACACCAAGCAAGGGGCACCAAAAATGCTGCACTGCAACACACTGGATCAGGAACAACAGAACTGTAAATCACAGGAACACTGTATAGCCAAAATGGAGGGGACACAGGAAGGCAGGTGAAGTAGAGTAGAGAACTGTGATGCAGGAACACTTCAGGATAATAGAAAACAGGAAAAAGTAATATAAATGGTTTGGTGGACCTTTATGATTAATTGTTATGTTATCAAGAATTTTGTGAATAGGTATTAGACAACTAAAATTGCATTTTATCATGTTTCTAATGCGTATGAGTGATTACAAGACACGGTCTGACTTAAACATTTGATGATATCTGATTTCACTCTGTGTTTTCCAACGGCAGCCATGTTAAGGTGCAACAGTAGCAGGAAAAGCTCCTGTTGACTTCAGCAAGAGTTTGGCCTACTCGTACCCATCCATTTTGGAAATATTGAACTGCCTAGTGGGGCATATTTATCAAACTGATAAATGAATAATTTTTATTGGGATAGTTTTACTGAAAAGAATAAAACCAAAACCAGCAAAAGCAGAAGGTTTCACTTGGAAAATGTTAAACGAAAATGGAAAATGAGGCAGAAAAAGAAATGAATGGAATTGACGAAAGTGGGCGGGATTGTGAGCGATGAGAAATTTCAGCAGCAGAAATGGAATCCTTGATTTAATATGCCCCAATATTCAGTATCTGAACTCGCTAACATTCACTGTGCATTTATAAATCAAATACAAAGCGTTTGTTAATCATTGTAGATAATCCCACTATATCTGATATGTGCATTAAAGGATTAAAAACCTCTCAAGAGATGTGCACATTAAGAAAATACTGGTCTAGACGCATTCTTTGTACAACACTTAATGACATGTATGTGAGCACTATATATTTACGTGTTTAGGCTCATTTACTGTGTGTTTGAAATTCTTCTTGGATGCAGGAAATTAGCACTTGTGCTTGTTGTACGCTCAGTGCTTTGTTTAATGGAGGTCTGGGATGGTGGTGTTATTAGAATGCTGTATGTGTTACTTTTTCTATCAATTTTGCATGAGAGGTGAACTTTAATTAATTGCCAGTGGAGGTAGTGGGTGCAGTGTAGGAACACCCCCAAGTGTGCAGGATTCTGCAAGACAGTCCCATTTTTCTTCTCTTGTCCTGTAGTCCTGGGTGCCCAGCTTCAAGTCCCAATTCCTAGTGCCACTCCCCCTGTCCTCCCCTACCTGATACCTGATGGCTGGCCTTGTCAGAATAAAGTGGGCGGTGCCCTGGTGACAGGAAACAGTAGGTGGTGTGCTCATTATGTCGCCCTTAGGGAGGGACAGCACTTTTCTGCTGTTACCCCTTGGAGAGTTGAGAGGTATTATATAGGTGTGACTAAGATATGAGGTACGTTCTGGCAGAGATGGTGCTGGCTGAGAGGAGGGGTGTCTAAATGGATAAGTCCTTGAGGTAGATGGTATTTGTGCTCCCAATCATTTGGCTCCATTAGTGGTACGGTGGATTTGTTTGTGTCTAGAGCAGCATTGCTCTCCCCTTTACTTGTGCAACTGCTCATAGTTTGCTTGCTTTGCAGGTCAGTTTTCCTGTAGGTTTCAGATATATATGTGATGATGTTTACCAGTGTAATACTGGTACATTTGGATAAGACTGAAGGATGATTGAAAAAGGTAAGAGGTGTAATGGAAGCAGGATCTGCGTGGCTACCACCTAGGATCCATAGTACGGTAGCATTTATCTGCTTCTATAACCAAGTCACAAATGCAGAGTGTTCTCGTTGCCCACTGTAAACGCATTATCATTTCAGATTAACCCAAGCCTTCCTAGCAAGTTCACCGCTGAGCTTAACCCCTTTTCTGCATGATACAAATAAATGCAATTCAAGTAAAGAAATTGACTTCAAAGATAAAATTCTACATGTACTATGTACAAATAATGATCATGTAATTTCATAAGAACTTTCTGTCCTTTAATAAGCAGGCTTTACCTAAGTATCCACACAGTCTAATACAACTGTAGGTAGAGGCAAGGAGAACAATAAGCCTGGATTCTTCAAAAACAAGGAACCATGATCACTTGCTGATTTCCCCACCACCAACCCATTAGCAAAAGAGAGACGGATAAAGTAGAGAAAGTCAAACCAGCTCCATTGTCTAGGATCCAAACTTCATGAAATGTATTGATTAATAAATAATTCATTTAAAGCACTTTGTTCCCACAGCAGCACAGACCCATCATTCATCATTGTGTTGAAGTCCTCGGCAGCAACAAAGTGCTTGTTTGTTTATTCATTTGCTTTTGATATTTTTACTTTATTTGCTTTTAATGTGAACTTAGCATCTCTTGCATATGCATTTGATATGTGTGTCTAGGATTCAGGACACCAGTTATAGAGGGCTAAAAACATGGCTGTAATAATTTACATATGTATAGAAACAAAGTTCCCTGCATGCCAGAACAAACAAACTTTCTATAAATATACAGGACATAAGTTCATTTTCCCTTTAAGATTATATTATACTGGCAAATTTGGGTTTTTTAAAAATAAACTATGCTTTTTTTTGCTCAGGAAAACAAAGACAAATATCAGTCCAGAGCATAAAGCCATTATTCAAGCAGTGATCCCAGTTCCTAGGGGTGGGTGGACCCCATCTGATCACATGGTCTCCTGCCTGACTGCCTAAACAAAGATGGCTGCATCCAGCATGCATGTACGAGTGCCAGGGTAGGGTTTATAAACTGGGGAGAGACAACAGATGCTAAGGGCAAAATTTACTAAACTCAAAAAGATCTATTTCAACCTTTTAGAGTTTATTCCTTTTAAATATTGGTGTTCGATCGATAAATATTGATCGATTTTTACTGATCGAAATGTTTTGATTGAATTTTTTTGATGGAAAAGGAGCCATACTTCACATTAGTTCTCTGGCTACATTTCAAAAAATCTTATTAAAACGTTTCGATCGGTAAAAATCGATCGAAAAATATTGATCGAAATCTACCGATTGAACACCAATATTTACAGGGAATAAACTCAAAAAAGTTGATTTTGTTTAGTAAATTTCGTCCTAAGGGTTCAGCACTGGAAAGGACAAAATTTACCCATAGAGAAAGGGTCAAAGAGATCAAGAGATATGCTTAGGTTGTTCTTGTTTTAACTTGAAATTCTGAAATTGATGCACAGTGATTTCTGAGTGTAGTCAGTGTCACCTAAATAGTCTCAGTGGTATATTGTAGCAAATTCATCATAAATAGACTTATTGAAGTGACACCTTCGCATGGACCTGCTTAAAGGACACAATGCCACAGTCACTGCCTCCTTCTATATTTAAGAATAGGTACTGGCAGTATGTATGAATTATTATAGGAAAGAGAATTGTCACTATTTTGATCACTGCTATTGGCGCAATTGAATAGTCGTATAAATTGCCACAATTGTTTTTACATTTATGCCAATGGCAGATAATTCGTAGTTGATCTGGGCACTTGGTTGCTACATTTTCTAAGCCTTTTCAGTAAAATGCTTCCAACATAATAACAGGAATCCTGCTGTAATATTCCCAATTCTCCACCTTTGTTTGGTGAATTCAAATCTATGTATTTAGTCTGATAATCCTTGGGGAATTGTCACTTCAGCATATGATTAATGCTCTAATTGTCCATAAATTTGCATTGAATGGACACAAAGTAATGAGTACATTTGCAGGGCGGGTAATGTTGAAATGGTTACAAAATTCCTCACATCAGAGAAAATAATAATCTTCGCTGTAATGCAAAGTTGTTAAAGTGCCCATTTATGGACAATTCACACTTTGGTAAACAACCCCTAAGGCTAAGTGGACCATTGGTTCATTTCCAGTGTTTTATGACTGAGAAAATTATTCAATTTAGTTGTGCCTTGGGCATCAAAACACTTGGATGGGAAAGCCTATGATAATTATAAACCCATCACATTGTCACTGTTACATAACTTATCCTGGAATCGCAATCAGAATCTTGCAGGCGTAAGGTCTAAGAGCCGCTGGCCACCTACAAGTTGTTTATATTTTACAATTCTCAAGCCTGTCAGTCCTTGATTGAGTTTACGAATTGATCTTTTGGAGAGAAAATGGTGAGAAAAGAGTAACTTTTGAAAAAAAAAGTAAATAACATGTTACAAAATGTATACATATTAAATGGCGAACATTAAATAGACAGATATATGTCAGTTAATTTACTGTTCTTTTAAGTATTAATGTGGTGCAGTTCAACTCCATTCCAGTAACCCATAGCAACCAGACATTTGCTTTTATTAGTCTAACTACATTTGATTGCTGAAAGTTGATTGGTTGACATAGGTTACTGCACAAAGGCAGATTTGCATTGGGTTACCACATACCCTTCTAACAATATAAGCTTCTCACCAGGGACTCCCTGTAACTTAAACGTTTTGTGAACTCTGTGCATAATATCTAATTAAGACCACTATAGTACTATATAATACAAAATAATACTGCTTTGCATAATAACAAGGTTATAGCCCCCTTTAGAAATAAAACATATTTTATGTTGGGTACCCTAACTACTGCAGATGACCTGATTTAAGAATCTTTGTAAATATCTAATGCAGTGAAATCTCCTGTTGGCAGCTAATCAGGACTGCTTCTGAAATACAGGATCTGACAGGAATATTCACAGTAGGCAGAAATTCAACAAATTTAACTGGACACTCACAACAAAAGGTCATGCTGCATGGAATGATGTCAGGCTAAAAAAAGTTTGTAAATTCCACTGACTGGACAATTGGCACAATTGGTGAACTTGGCAAGGCAAGAAATACTAGTCAAACATGCAGCAGGAGGCGGTATTAATCAAATGTTCACAAACGGATCACAGAGTTTCAGGAGCTTATTCATGAGAGTTCAGTCACGTAAAGGTCCGAATTTGTGTCCATTTGCCACTTCTTCAATTCCCGTTTATTCAACAAACTCTGTGATGTGGAGAATTCACAACCAATACAGTAGTTTACGGCGGTCAAGGACCTAAAGAGCTCTTCGCATTACTTTGTGTGCATGTGCACACATTATTCAGCTATTCATCAAACATCAGAGTCTTACAAAATAGCAGATTCGGCAAGACGTACTGTGTTGAATTTGGTCAGTTCGACTATGCCTGATCAAAAATGGCAAAGTAGTTGATTGATGGCAGGGTTTCCGATGTGGCATAATGCGACTGTTCATTTAAACGTGACAATAAAGATTGCGATCAAGCATCAACATGAACTAGGAATATGGCGATTAATATGAAAAAGTATAATATTCACTTAATACAGTTAGTGGGACATTGTGAGGATGACATTACTGCACTTCAATGGTGGAATTTGCATTACTACATATGACTGTGCAGCCTGCTACTGTTCCACTGACTATGCCGCACTCACTTGCTCACTGTTTGCTTTTTTGGCAATAGAGTTCAGTGAATAAAGAGTAGCAAATTTGCGACTATTGGAGTGAAGTGACAAGAGTACAGTCTTCAACAGTCAAATTCACACTTTTTTGAATAAATCAATGTGCAAAAATGAGTGACATAGAAGACAATAGATGTGTGCCTTTGAAAGCAGTCACTATGCAAAAAACCACATGACCAGCAATAAAATAAAAAAGAACACGTAACACCCCCCAAATATATTTATATAAACCTATATTTAGTAATGTGCAATGGAGTAGTGGGTATACACAATGCAAGGGGACCATAGGATCCCTCCCCCTACTCCATTGCTCAGTAGGGTAGGGAGATTTATTCAAAGCTCAAGACTGACCTCTGCTCCAGCAGGGCAGGTACAGTAAACTGTAGGGGGGCAGTTACTGACCCTCTCCCTTACCATCCCCTGATAGTGCTGGGCTGGAAGGCCTAAAATGTTAAATATTAACTTTTTTAACCAGATTTGTATAATTACCTGCTGATTGCTTTCTCTTCTGTCCCATGAGGTAGTCTACGATGGAAGTCTTGTTGCCTTCAATCCTCTCTTTAACCATGAAGAAGTCTATGAAAGGTCAACTATCTTTCTGAGTCTTTGAACTTAAAATGGGGAGAACTCTGAGGGGGTCATTCCGGTAGCTCCGAATTTTCTGTCCCGAATTCACTTATAGCAAACTCCCATTATAAAATCGCGACTGCGACAAAAAAATTGTCGGAGTTGCGACTTTATAATGGGAGTTCGCTATAAGTGAATTCGGGACAGAAAATTCGGAGCTACTGGAATGACCCCCTGAAAGTTTATGGGGGTGGGGAGACAGCAATCTTCCTTAAAGCTGGTCGCACACAGACAATTGGTCTTATGTTATCCAGTTCTTCTATTTGCAAATGACCTTTTTGCACAGGATAACCAAAGTGCACTGATTTGATCTTTTGATCCATGTATCACTGGAAGATTTTAAAGGAGTAGTAGTGCCAGAAAAAGAATTTTTTTTTATTTGAATTGGCATGGCAGATAATCTTATGCAATACCTGTAGATATATCATCTTTAAAACGGAGTTCCTTATTTGTATTGTTTTATGTTGTCTGTCTGTCTGCCGGTTGCAGCCAAATTGGGTTTTCTTGGATATTTCATTGAATGTGTATCATCTAAAGTTCCTTAGAAAACAGTAGGACTAGGCAGGGTTTCTTTAAATGACAAAGACAAGGACAAACAACTTAAGAAAATACTATTTAGGAATTCTACTTCAACCATATACCATCAAGGAAAAACTGCCATTTCAATCCAAATGGGATTTTTTTTCCATTTCTGGTGTACTGGACCTTTTAAGTGTACTCAAAACCCTACTTTCTGCTGGAGTTTTTAAAAGGTCATGTGTCCGGACATACTTATTTGAAGTTACCGTATACGTTGTTACAGTCATACGCTATTGTGTTAGAGCATTTATAGTGCTGGCCTTCCTGATACTAACAGAGTTATTGTTAAAACCCTTTAAGTATCTGTAAGCGCAATGAACTCTTCTGTACATATCACATTTTCCATCTATTAATTCCTCTTTTGATTCCTGAATGACCAACATTTTTCCATCAGAGAAGCGGTATCCCTGCTGGGGTAAGCTAGACACATTGTAACTTTTGATTCGCACTCACTAAGGTCAACTGAAAAATAATTATAAGGAGGGCTTTTCCGAGACAGCTCAAGTCAATGTGTATTATGTTTACTTTGGGCACTAAGCATTAATGGACGGGATATTAAATGTCAGCTATCTAACCTTTCTGTTTTCACACATTCTCGCTGAACAGACAGAGCTGGCCTAATAGGGACCGGTTCGCTCTGCTGATTATTTAAAAAAAGAAAAAGAGTCTATTTACCAGTAGCATTTGCTTATATTTTTTTTTTTTTTGTATGGATGTTTAATTAAACTCAGTCATAGTTAAAGTCATAGAATATTCTTCCAAGAGAACCTTATTTTCTACATATTTGTAATTACTGATTCTGGAAGCAGCTGCTGTATTTTTTTCATTGCAAATATAAAGTTAAATCTAATCCATCCGTAGTCTCGACCAGAACTGCTATTGGTAAAATGGATAAAATATGAAAAAGGAGGTAGGGTGTCTGCCTGGATTTACCATGCAATTCCTTTCTGTTAGTAAGTTTCTCTCAGTTTTATTAGCGACCTTGTTTTAATCAGACCTGAACGATGTATAAAACAGTTTGTCATGCCCCTTTAATGGAGAACCTCATTGTAAATAAATTAGTAGACTGCTATTTTTTTTTTTTTTATTATTATTATTAAAGGTAAGAAGCAGCTTAGGTTAAGCCCATGGAAGCATGACAAACCACTGTTTCCTAATTGTGGGGTTTAAGGGCTAGTTCTCTAGTAAGACGGTTAATTATAATCACTTCCTTGAAACCACACGAGCAGTTCCAGACCACAAATAACAAATGAAAAAACAGAAGTCCACAACACTGCCTGATAGTTGGGGACACAAAGCACTTGTGTGGAAAAAGCCTGATCGCATTTGTGTGCTGTTACCTGCAGGAACGAGTCTTATTCATCTCCTGATGAAAAATTCGAAAGATGAGTACTGTAGTATTATATGATACTTTATTTGGACTAACAGTTCATTGTATAAGACAAGCTTTCAAGAGATATTCTCTCTTCATCAGGTCAGAGCAGTACTAAGCACTAGCAGTAGACAAAGTATTGCTCTGTACTGCTCTGACCTGATGAAGAGGGAATATCTCTCGAAAGCTTGTCTTATACAATGAACTGTTAGCCCAAATAAAGTTCTAATTATTCAACTGGACTTAATACGGCTTAAACCACTTTTGTCTCGTGATGAAAGCCACAGACTGATTATTACAGGATTTGTTTTTACCAGTTATAGGTTTTGGGGAGATGCAAACTGGGCAATTTTCCATGGCCCCTAATACCTCGGGGACACTCGCTGCAAACAGACCCATGGTGTTCATTCTCTCTATGTGGCACCAGACTGACAAGCATACTAGCACGTGCCCCACTCTGTCCCTAGCATAACTGGGTTGGGTTCTAGTTTAATATAAGTAATGTGCCACAATTTGACTGAGGATTGTGTGAAATGTAATTGTACAGATTCACCCTAAGATTTCACTTGCATTTTCTGGCATTTAATATGGTTTGCAACTTTGTTTGCATTGTGTGAGAGCAAACATTCCACACAATAAAAATATATACTGATAAGAAACAGGCTGCTGTATAACATTAAAACATATTACATGCTGATAACAAAGATACAACATATAATGACAGTGATAAAAGGCCCTAAAACATTGGGCACTTGCATGACACTGCTTTTCAGAGTATCCATTTTAAAGTGGACCTATCACCTCCTGATTTTCACATTTTTACATAGTCAGTGATTATATAACATAAATGGGGGAAAAAATCGTTAGGATAATTAAGTTATACTCACTGTAAACTTGTCCCAGTTTGAAGCTGTGGAAGCTGCCATCTTGTGTTCAACCTGCCAATCAATTACAATAGACACGCCCCCTAAGGCCTGACTTCTTGACTTCCTGATGTATTGGGGCAATCTCCGCTCATGGGTGCCCCCCCACCCGCGGATGCCCCCCACCCGAGAATGCCCCCCAACCGCGGATGCCCCCCCCCGATCACGAGTACCTCTGCAAAAACTGACTCTGCACACAGGAAGGCTGACACAGGAAGGAAGGCTGGTAGGAGGG
>JAKJJM010038089.1:0-13674 GCA_021901965.1 Pipa carvalhoi
CCCCTGGGGTACCCCACTATTAACAGTAACCTAGTGTGAGTATGTACCATTAATAACCACCCTCTGTTTCCTACCACTGAGCCAGTTATTAACCCAATTACACAACATTGTGTTGAAGCCAGTGTTCTTTCATCAATTCCAGTGCTGCCATCCCCTTCACATTCTGCTTCCTCTTAAACACCACTGACGGAGCAAGCACAAAAGCAGTTTTCTGTCCCAATACTGCTTTAGCAATGTTAAGAAGGAGACATGAGCAGTGGTGTAATGATAGGTTTCACAGCAGTTTCAGCCAGGCTCGCTCCCCCAGGGGGCCTGGCCATCACCACTGTGTCCCATTTACTGTCCAGCTGTTCCTGCCTGGTGCCTTCCCTGCTCCAGGTAATTGTTTGATCACTGGAGCACTTGAGAGGTGAAGGGTGCACCAGGGCCCACCTCTTTAAAGTTATGCCACTGGGAATGAATCTGAGGTGCAGATTTAAGCACATAGCCTCAGTCATCGGTTAGAATAAAGAGACTCATTGGGAAGAATACTATTAGACTCTCATGGTACAGACCTACACTGTAGACAGTACATCATGGGGAAAAAAGTCCATGCTTTTAAAAACTGAAGATATTATTAAAGCAAGGCAGGTAATGACTACTTAAACCCTTCAGCTAATACAAAAGCTGAAGGATATGATTATTAAAGTGTTTATTTTCCTGTCAGCTTATTCATCTGATCTGCAGTCCTTAACTAACCCCAACATGGTCATGTTTTTAGCCCTGACTTAATCATGTACAGATGAGTTAACATATTTGTTTGGGAAAGTGTTTATCGTAGTTGCTCACATGACCCGTCTGAGTACTGGAGAAGTGGTGCTTAAATAGCAAGCAGCGACCGGTATGTGTGCAACAGTATCACAGTGATCATTCTATGTTCAGCATTTGTACAACACACAGCAGAGCTAAACAGCAGCCAAAACATCAGTTGGCCCCCTGATTCTACTAGCTACTGCGACCCTGAAACATAATTGCTTCTTTGTGTAATAAAATGAGGATACGCCCTTAATTGATGTTCAGTTTTTTATTTTTCTAGATATAAAATTAAACATGCTGGTAAGGAGAGACAGAAAAATACCATATATCAGTGTTCATAGTAGCTCAGAACAGTAAACATAGACAATGCAGTCCAAGGAAATTCACATTTGCATCAGCTGCATTTGGACTAAAAAATCTCCTACTGTTGAATAAAAATGGCAGCAACATTTGATTAATATTGATTTACTGGAATATATAAGTGAAAAATTAAACTCCAGTAAAAAAAAATATTCAGTGAAAATTTGACTAAATGAGATAAGTTAAATGTATACATTAAGGCTATGTTCACACTGGTGTATGGTGCACCTCATTTAAAAAAAAAAAAAAAGCTTGTTGTGAAAAACCCTGTCACATTACCACTGGTGTATATTCGAGGTGTGTTTTACATGAAAATAATAGCACTTGTATCACTTTTCTTTCATGTGTGACTCCTATTGTTAAATTCCTATTGCTACTAATCCTGTTGCATTGTTCACGTTGCGTTCTATACGCTCGAAAAAATGTGATATGAAGCGTCCCAGCACATATTCCTCTCTATAAAACGCCAGTGTGACATTGTACACGCAGTAATCTAATCTTTAAATCTTTTTTTGCGACGGCATATTTTCAGCATTTTTTTGCGACATGCTTAAAAAAAAAAAAAAATACAACAATACACACGATACACCAGTGTGAACCTGGCCCAATAGCCAGTATTGCTGTACTGTTTAACTTGGTGTCTACCTTTCTCCAGCTTTTAAGTTTGTTTACATCTAAAATTTATACGGTTAGTTATCCAAGAGAACACCATTCATAAATTTAGGGGTAAAAATATCTGTAAGTAACTAACAGGGCCGCTGAATGCCACATTATGGAAAAACATATACACAGCTCCAACTTTGACTAGAGCTAGGCTTCTCAAGGGTCTGTTTGTTTGGTGGTCTGAAATGTATGGACTTTTTTTTTTTTTTTTATAGAAGGGCAGCTTGCTGAATTACTGTGACACATACTAGGCAGCAAGCCAGAGCTGGCTCAGCTTCACACATTGTCTTTCCCTTCATTGAAGTGTCGGAACGTAATTCATGGAAAATTTGGTTGAGCTGGCAGGTCTTTCATTGGGTTTCACTGAGCTGTAGTATACCAGAGTCACATGAGTTCAAGACCTACAGCCAACGATATACAGGGATTTCTGAGCAGCAGTAATCAGTCAAGCTGAAAAAATGTCTGTTTGATGTGGTTTGTATCAGTCCAGGAGTGATTCACAGAACAAAAATGTAATGAGAAAAAATGGTTTGACATCTAGAGAATTCAAAAGGAATTACAACGTTGTTTAAAAATGAAAGTGGTTTAAATTGAAAACAATTGTTTTATGCAAGAACTTATTGCCTGCTTGACATTAAAATTTTTATTGTGACTATGTCACACAATAGTAAAATGTAAAACATTTTTTTACTTGTAATTGTTTGTTTAGAAGACGTGTATTGTATCCCTGTCATGTCTCACAGAACTCAAAGATGTAGGAGGATAAATCTGGAAAAAAAATGTAGAACATTTTATTGATACCTTTATTGGCTGCTTGAGGTGAATACTTTTGCAAACTTTCAAGACTGCTAGATCTCTTCTCCCTGGCACGTTACCACGAGAGAGATCCCTAGTTGTCTCAAAAGGTTGCAGAGAAAATACCTTTACTCAGGTGGCCAGTAAAGGTATCGCACCAAACTACAGTTTTTTTTTTTTTTCATTTACAAGGGGTGTTCCTGTAAGAGGAAATAGAGTTGTTCTATTATTCTGATCTATCATGAAAAAGGTTAAATAGAAAATGTACATACTGTATAGTCAGCTGTGTCTGCGCAGTCTAAAAATCCAAACTGATTTACTGATGGTGTTAATGGTGTTCGGCCATCTTTTCTATTCCAGAACTAAATAGGAGACCTGTAGATTTAAATCGGCTTATTAGCATGCATTTTCTATTCAAAATTAAATTTCAATCTTTTGTTTATTTCTTTTTAGCCACAGCAAGAGAAAAAAACTAGTCAGGTAAGACAACTACATGAAATTCATATGTTTTTGATAAAGTTTTCCTATAATGTCTAAAGATAAACATTTTTTTCCCAGCCTTACTGATTGCTGTAGATTGAGTCTAAGAAATTCATGTCTGCTTGTTCTTTCTGCTCCACTTCATATTGCTAAGTTATGATTTCAGATAACATTTAACTTTTGGAATTCACCCTTACTTTGAGGTACTTTAGGTTCCTTAGGTTTGGAAATGATTCTTTGGCTGGTCATACACACTTTATTCAAGAACAGTTGATCAATCCAATAATTGTGTAATAGAATTTGCCAAAATATCTGCCAATGTATTGGTGGTTATCATGCAAAAGAGAAAGCATTGATTATTCCTACACAAGTTAGTCTGTCCTTTCACCATTCTACTATATAGATTAACACATGGAATGAGTGGGAATCAGATGCAGCGCTTTTGCTACATTGTGAGAGCATAACAACACTGTCAGCTTAGAACCTGTACTTGCTGTACGCCATGGGGGAATAGATTGTGGATCCTCTTTACCACAGTGGGGTATGCGCTGATTAAGGGCATGGTGTTGTTCTTTACTCTAATCCCCTGCAAGCACTGAGGGAAAACTCAAAAACCAATCCTAAAAATCAGATATGGAAACTGAAGAAGTGCTGAAAAATGTAATCTGTCTGTCTGTCTGTATCTGTCTATCTGTATCTATCTGTATCTATCTGTCTATCTGTATCTACCTATCTATCTGTCTATCTGTATCTACCTGTCTATCTGTATCTATCTGTCTATCTATCTGTCTATCTATCTGTATCTATCTGTATCTATCTATCTGTGTATGTATGTATGTATGTATGTATGTATGCAAATATTCCAGATTGTGCTGCTTCTTTAAAATAGCACAAACCTTCAAACACTTTGAAATAGACAAAACTGAAAAACAAAGAGCGCGCAGAGGCCACTATAATAGTGCCTTATCACAAATATATGTATAAAGTGATAGAACAATAGGCCCCTTAACACCAAATACAATATGCATAGATGGTGCAGGAAAAATAGGATCACCAAATCATCCGTGAAACCAAAGTGCGAATGTAAACACCTTCAGCAGCGCTTAGGTGTGTATGGAGGCTTACCAGAAAACACTGGAGTTGAAGTATTCAGAAACAGCATCCAATAAGCAAATCTATGTAGGTGCACCCATAGACGTGATAGTAGTGAGCAATATTCAAACAACAACACTGCAGTATTCAATCTCTGTATCGGCATGTACCAGCATATGGAGTAATAAAACAAAACTCCATAGTGCACATAAAATATTTAATATGAGATGTAACTTAAAACAAGTTTAGACTCATAAACCAACTGTTTGAAATAGCTTATAAAGGTTTCTCTACGCGTTTCACCGCTTTTATAGTCCAGAGCTTCCTCAAAAGAAGTATGAAAATTGTATACATATTGTATTTGGTGTTAAAGTGTATGTATCACCTCCAAACAACATTAGTTTATAAAATAGAGACAGTCTATAAGAACGTTTTTATAAAACACTTCCATAAAAAAAATGTACTTTTCTCTTTTTGGCTCCTCTCTCTGCCTGTCAGCTCGACACTGCAGGCTGTGTCGGATAGAAAGCTGTAGGAGGAGGTGTGGCTTACTTGATTGACAAGTAATCCCTCCTACCAGCCTTCCTGTGTCACGTTCCGACCAGCCTATGTGCAGAGTCAGTTTGAGCAGAGGTACTCGCGTGGGGGGGCACCCACGAGCGGAGATTATCCCAATACATTCAGAAGTCAGGCCTTAGGGGGCATGTCTATTGTAGTTGAATGGCAGGTTGGGCACAAGATGGCAGCTCCCACAGCTTCAAATTGGGACAAGTTTACAGTGAGTATAACTTAACTATCCTAACGATTTTTTCCCCCATAAACTGTTTCATTTATGTTATATAATCACTGACTATGTAAAAAAGTTAAAATCAGGAGCTGATAGGTCTATTTTAAGGGACCTATTCTTCTATCACTTTATACATTTATTCTAGGCTCTGAGGGAACTTATATGTTGTGGCCCCCAGGTTACCCCCTCAATGAAGTTAACTGGGCTGTAACAGATCTGAAAGCAGGACTGGAAGAACTGTAACATCGAGGTGGGAAACACAAAAGAACCGGAACAGCTACACAGTAACACATGCAGGAAGTGGAAGAAATAAAATGTGCTGCAGACCCAGAAACTGATAAACCGTTACAAAGTACTGTAACACAGCAGCTTCATAACTGTAACTGGATGCAAGTTAACTGTGAAGCTGGATCAGTAGGAATAGCAGAACTGTAACCAGAGCAGTCACCGCAGCATGGAGAATGGAAGTAGAGAGAGTAGGGAACCCTGAATCAGCAGGTACTGAGGTAGGAGACTGCAGAGCTAAACAGAGACACTGAGATACATGAGGGACCTAAGAGACAGCATTGAGATCAGAAACAAGGTTAAAGCAACACACTAAGCTCAGGATCTGCAGACTATCAGTACTGGCAACCTCAGTTCCCTACTACCACATCAGAGCAGTGACAGCCATCAGAGATTAAAGGCATAGTAGCTAAATTCTCATTGCTTAGCACTCTTGTGAGCTGGTAATGTGTCGACTCAAAAAAGCTTACTAGTGCTATTCAGGTTGTTACAATTTTAATTAATTTTTCTTTTTTTAATCGGAGCCAAAAGGTTTGCATTAAAATCATATCACTTGGAGATATATTGTTAGTGTGTTTTAATTTGTATGGACACTTGCAAGAAAATTAGTTACAAACAGGCTTAAAACATGAATTGTCTGTATTCAGTCAGTAAGGGTAGAATCATTTACTATTGTCAACCAAAAAAAAACTGAAATCTTTATTTATATCTGTGATATGAAAAAAGACAACATCTAATTCCCTTTTTATTTACAAGTGTTCAGTTCCCATATTGTCTTTATTAAACCACAATTCTTTATAAGCTAAAACTATAATTAATTAAAAGGGATTGTTTCACTCTCCCTTTACTGAAATTACTGAATGTCATAGCTGTGGGGAAAGTAGAATGGTGGCCTTTAACATCTACAGCAATTGCAACATACTCATTGTTTTCATTTGTGCACTAATGAATTTCCCTTTAAAGGAGAGAAGTTCAAGCTAAAAATGAACATGAGCTCCTGTGGGTTTCCTAATCTGAACTGTCTAAGGAAATAGCGATAAATTATATAAACATGCGGACACCATGGAGGATAATGTAAATCTTCAACTGCATTCACAAAAATCTCTTCCTTTTCCATCTGTTTCCTTCAGAATATCCTCACTGATGGTTTTTCCATGTGGCAATCTGAGCAAGTTAGGTCTGAAATTAACTTCTTCTTTCTGCAACAATGGACTCAATAAGTTTACATATGATTGCTATTTGGCAATAGAAATGAAGCAGCATTTTATGACAGGCCTTGTGATCACCTGTTTCTTTATTTTTGTACTTAGCTATCAAAACTTCTCATTGTTTGGAGTCGGCAGTTTAGCCTGTAAAAGGGTAAAATCATCAAAAGCAAAAAAGATCTATTGAAAAAGCACAGGGAAGATTTAGCTGTGGAAATTATTTTGAAACTATACTTAATTATTATGCATAAGATTTGTTGAACACCATTAACTGGCATTAGCTCTTCTACAGAATACAAGGCAACTTGACTTCTTTGTAGAATTTCAGACAGCCTCTGCATGTTGAAATCAATCATTGCACTATTTAAAATAGCCATTAATGATTGTGTATATTTTAGTGGGGGAGATGTTGATTAAACCTGTACCTGTCCTCAATACTGTACTGGACACTGTGTAGACTCTGCAGCAAGTTCCTGCAACAAAGTGGCTGGAGTCTGCACTCCAGTTGGACTAGTAAAGAAGTGGATCAGCAATGTAGAGTTTAGATAAATTAAGATATAGAAAGATGCTGCTGCTGTGCTCGTATGGAAAGAGCAGGAAGATCTTAGATTATGCAAAAATGACTGTGGGCTGGCTAATCCCAGGGCCCGTTATCCAAGGAACCCATAACTCTGGCAAGGAGGTATTGACTTTGGGGCAAGGAAACTATAAGGCTAAGGCTTCCTCCACCTGGTATTTTGTGTTGGTTTTGCCATAAGTGGTTAAAACTACAACAAAACACCATTATAGAGTCTATAATTTATTAATATCGACTTCATAAAATATATATTTTATATATATTTATAAAAGTAGAAATGTTTTTTCCACCAATTAATGATTTATCTGAAAAAAGCTGATCATAAAGTGTATATAAAATGCGGGTGTATGGCCAGACTAGGTCTTCATGCCGATTAAATGCTGGAGGAAGAATTTCAGCGTGTAAAATGCAGCTTGTCATGTAAATGTGGCCATACAACTGCGTTTTACATAAATTCTTATGGACAGCTTTTACTTGTACCTAAAACTTGTTTCAATGATAATTCCACCACGTTCAAAGCACGAACCATAACCTTTTTTCATAATGGTGTCACTTTAAGGCATCTGCATAGCATAGTGTGTGTTCTTGTAAAACTCAGGTGGGAACAAGGTATTTTATACTTGGACAAAAAACATAAAGCAATAAGCTTTTCGAAATGAACCCACCCTTCAATTTCTTTTCCCCGCCATTCTCCCCTGCTAAGGAATGTTGCTTGTAAGCCAGCCATGTTCTTTTACTTTGTGAAGTGGTTACAGAAGTGACTGTGAGTTGTTCAGCATTCATCAGTCCTCATGCCTGCTAGTCATAAAAATGTCACTGTGCACTTCCACTTTGAAAGGGCCTTTTATCTTACCTTACTGAAGCCCCTTTCCAATGGCTAAGTAGCTTGACCTGGAAATGCAACGTGGCCTTACCACATAGCTAGGTCTTAATGAAGTGTGTATGCGTTTCTCTTAAAGTTTTTAACGCTCTTTTTATTTGTCAGAGAATTCTTTTTCGGGACTAAAAAGTGGGTCATTTGGGCAAATACATCAGGGTAAAAATGCAGTAATGTTTCTTTCAGCAAAATTGTACTCTGTATAGGATTTTTTTCAACCTCCTCCATCCTTTTGTTTAATAATGCAATATTGCAAAGAAATATATGGATATGTATAAAACATCTAAAGCCATGCCTAAATAATAAGTCATGCATGGCAAATATTCTATATAATATATACAGAAAATAAGAAAAGGAAATGAGTATTGCAATTAACAAACACAAGTGCTTTTCTGTGAAATTAAGAGTTAGCAATGTGGTTCCTTATATTCCATTTGGCTAAAATTGTCTATAGCCCATTTATTGTAAAGTTACACAGGCTTTTTGTGTTGGGAAATCAAGATGTTAACCCTTTATGAAACAAATCATTTAACTCCATTGTGACACTAATGACAACACTAAAACACTAAAATGATTCAGAAATAGAATCTCACAGAACAGGATCATGATCATAAAAACTCTTGGAAGGAACATATTAGGCTAGATTCTCCATCGTCTGTAGCCCTGCACAAATGCCTTTGCGAAGGCATTTCCGCAGGGCTACAGACGATTGAGAATCTGGCCCTTTGCCTTTTTCCCCATTCAGATGTGAATTGATTTCTTACATTACCCAGATTGCCTCCTTGGAGAACATAATTTGCATAACTGTCATTAAATATATACATGGGAAAGCTACCACTATTAACAATAAGAATATGAACGCAAGGGCTCCTCCTGCTTAGCTCTGACTACATTACTGGTTTCTTTTCAGTTTGTTGCACTGCCACTTTAAAGGCAGCAGTACTTTATTGAAATTATGCTGTGGTCATCTAGACCCACAAAATTGATCTCCATATTGCATATGGACTTAGGGGCTTATTCATGAAAATTCGTTCAGTTGCTTATAGGTCTGAACTCTCATTAATTCACCACTTCCCCACTTTCAGCAAAATCTGTGTTGTCGTATTTGTGAACAGCTCATACACTTTAGATGGACGCGGACTTACGGACCTCTTAGCACCACTTGGTGTGTATATGCACAAGTAATTCGCCTATTAATGAAGCATCGGAGTCTGTTGAAGTAGCGAATTTGCCAAGATTTGTCAGTTTTTGACTTCAGATTAAAGTAACGAACTAGGGAGCTGATGGCAGGGCTGCTACTGCCCGACTGACTACGCCGCACTACTCAAGAAGCCATGTCAGATACTGTTCACTTTTTCATTATGGGAATCCGATGCTTTGTGAATACGGAGTAGAGAATTCACAACAATTGTAGCGTAACGACCTGAAGTGATTCAAATTCAATTTGCCTGTCCCTTTAATCTTTACTGGGCTTAAGCTCTTTTCAGAGGCCTGCAGTGAACAAAGAACATCCAATATGAATCTGCAAGTGGATGACTATTATAAAGGAAACACCTACAGTGTCTTTAACTAAATATGTTTCTCTTGTTAAATGAAATTCACGAGGAGGTAGCCTACTGCATTAAACTAATTGTGGGGTACTTATTTCTGGCTTCTGACATGTGGTCTTGCTACCACAATTATGGTCACTCGTAATCCTCCCCTCTCCTAGTTATGCTTTCTGATATAGAGCTTGGTTTTAATGGCTTCCAATAAATTACATTTTAAACAGTGTTAAAGCAGTGGTAATTTGCTGTAATAGCTTCATGATTAAATTCAAAGTTGAATAATTGCCTCTGTCATAGTATGTAATGTTTTTTGTGTACTCCTTACTCTTTACGTTCACACTGTGCAATCCATTTATGTCTATATAGATCACTTTAACTCTGGAATGTTTCTATTGTCATCTGACCCTACATACATACATACATACATACATACATACATACATACATACATACATACATACATACATGCTACATTATAATGTAAATGCTTATACTATAAAAATCTATTGGTCAATTAGATCTGTAAAAGACTTTCAGCCTTAGTCTAGCGCAAGGGTCGGGAACCTATTGCCGCATCTGGCTCGTGAGCCAATCCCTACTCATCTTTCCTCCAGTGATGCCTCCTCCACACTGATGAGGTAAGTTGAGCGCGACAACTCTTCTCTGCTCCTCCGGATCTTGCCGAATACAGCCGACAAGACCCGAAGGAGCAGAGAAGAGCCGTCGCGCAACGTACCTCATCAGTGTGCAGTGTGGTGGAGAGGAGGGCGAGTACTAAGCTTCTCTCAGCGCAAACCCCTCCTGCCTCCTGCTTCGCACCTTCACCGCTCGCATCCCAACCCCCCTCCGGTGCACCTTCACCATTCGCATCCTCCCGTCACATAGCTCTCACCTAGAAAATTTTGGGTATTGTTAGGGGAATTTGCTCTCACGACTAAAAAGGTTCCCAACCCCTGGTCTAGTGGTTAGGATTCCTGGTTTTCACCCTAGCGGCCCGGGTTCGACTCCCGGTATGGGAAATTGAGTTTTACTTACATTATAAGCTCTGCGAGGCAGGGACCTGCAACCTCCTGTGTCAATCACGACCTGGCACTTAAACTGTTTTTTATGCTTGTAAGCTACCTGCTTGTGTTGTGTAATGCACTGTTCCCATGTCTGTCTTATGTTTGTTTTGCCGAATTGTACAGTGCTGCGCAAATCTGTGGCGCTTTATAAATAAAATTATACAAACATACATACATTGACTAAAGCACGTATAGTCTTGTATAGCTCTAAATTCACATTTGAACGCCAATTTCCCATCTTCACTTATTTAGCAAACTCTGCATCTAATTTGGGCGACTACAATAGTCGTGGATTTATGGAACTCTTTGCATGTGTGTGCATTGGTCCTGTGCTTATTCAGCAAGTGGCCGAGTC
This sequence comes from Pipa carvalhoi, assembly GCA_021901965.1. Taxonomy (NCBI): domain Eukaryota; kingdom Metazoa; phylum Chordata; class Amphibia; order Anura; family Pipidae; genus Pipa; species Pipa carvalhoi. The sequence continues at coordinate 10,883 of JAKJJM010038089.1, forward strand.
TGTCGAAAGTCGTGAATTCGACAAAGCAAAGGGCTCCGAATTCACATGTTTGACAAATTGGGGGTTTTCGGCAGAGCTCTAGTGTGGTATAAGGCAACTATTTCTTCAAAACTGACAATGGCAACTGCCACTAAATTTGTCTACAGTTACACTTGAACTAGGGACCAGGTGACATAGAAATAAATGTAGTATTCAGTTATATACAATTAGTGGGAATTGGTGACGATGACGTCATTGTACTTCACTGGGCGAATTCACATGGCTTCGCATCCTACTTCTCTTCAACTGACTTAGCACACTACGCATGCGACTGTGTCCATAGCAGTCCACTTGTTTGACAAATCTATCCGCAGCTTCATAAGTAAGGAGAAGTGAATTTGCGACTATCTTGGTGATGCAACTCGAATTGTAGCAAAGTTAATTCGACAGGTGAATTCAGACTTTAGTCATTAAAGTGCACCTGTCACCTCAAAAACAGTAATCCTAATTTAGATGGTACTACAGAAATAAACATTTTTGTAATATATAAGTATTTTTTTAAAATGTACCTTTGAGCAGCTTTTCTCTCTGCCTTCTCCCTGTCAGCCCGACATGAGTTAATCACAAAAAAGAGGAAGAGTATGCACACTAAATATAGAAATGGCAAGAAATTATACAGGTGTAGTGTATGGGTTAAGGGTATATAAGAATACACTAAATAGCTAGAAAGAATGACCCAAAATAAAGCATGCACACTGTAGAATATGCAAAAGTATCAAAAGTTTATTCACAAACAACACACAAATCAATAAACAGAAAAGGTGAAAATGAAAAAGTAGCCATCAGAAACACACAATTAAAACATTTAAAATTGAATCTCATGCGGCTGTGTATAATACAAAATATATCCAAAGTAGCATGTCGTAATATATGATCTATAAAGCTAATACAAAGCTTGTAAAGACAAGCTAGAAGTATATATGTAGATGGAAAAGTAAATAAGTTATGAAGGCCTGAGGTCCATAGAAGCAGGGCTTAGCGTGTAACTGCAATAAATAAATCCCGCAAAAATGTAGCCTGAGAACATACAAGCCTGAAGCCACGGGATTCGGGGTTTCGGGTGCAGAGCCGGTACACAGCCAGAGAGAGAGAAACAGGACGTCTAGTGCAGTCAATTGATGCCATCTACAGCCTAAAATCTTTGGGTAGACTAAACAAAACTTGTGTGAAATCTCAAGGCTTGATGCTGATGTGGTAATATTTTTAAGCTGTCATCCCTTTATTTGTGCTTGTGTTTATTTTCTGGATTTACAGCTTTCTTTTTTGCCTTTTTTTTTTCTTGGGGGCATGAGAGAAGGTTGTTTGAAACCTTTTGTACATGGAGAGCAGTAACCAGTGGTCTATGATGAAAGGTTTTTTTTTCTCCTTAACCATGGTGCTGTTGTGCCCTTATGTCACACATGGTAGCATTTAGGAGTCCCTTCACAGCTGAAGTGTTTCAGACGCTAATGAATGAGAGCCTGGTCATGTAATGCCGGCAAACCCTAAAGTCGTGCTTTGCTGAATGGTGCACTGTAGTGGCCTGGGAAAGGAAGAGGGTTATAAATTCTGTCATTCAGACACCAAGCCAAAATGAAGCCATGTGGAAAATTAAATATATTAAAGTATGATTACTTTATAAGCCTCTTTTAGCTTGTTTCATTTTTAACCATGATATAAGTTAACAGCTTTGTGTTTGGCTGCATTTGAATAAAATTACTTGTTTAAAAATAGTTTACTTAATCTGTCAAAGGGGATATAAAGGTGAAATTATTTCCTACAATAAAATGTGTTTTTTTTAAATATATTGCTACGATTTCTTTCTTTTTTTTTTTTTTTTTCCCATTATCCTGCTATTGCCTACATAATAAACTATTTTTATCCTTCTATTATTACCTGGCATAGATAGAAACATCTACCTATTTTCAGTTTTCATAATGTTTCAAGATTATAGTTGAATCTTGCTCTGTGAAGTAAAAGAAAATTATTAGTTAATAAACTCTAAACAGATGCAATGTTAGCAGAGTCCAGGGCTAAAGACGAGCAAAAACCATGGTTACAGAATGTTGTGTGGTGCCACTTTTTTTTTTTTTTTTGCTTGACAAAAGTGCTAAGCTACCACACTGGTAATTATTGGAACACAGCAACAGCATCTGAAATTGCTGAAGGTCTGCATCTCACTGACTAATGCTAAAAGTAACTTGGCATTCTGTTCCTGCCATTTGATCAGCATGTATCTGCTAGTCTTGCCAGACTTGCCTTGTGGTATATAATTCTATGCAAAATAGAACTCTGTCTGCCTACACACCAGTTATATGTGGTTCTTACATCACTTTGCAAATTGGCTTCACTTACTTCATGCATGCTTAAGTGTTTATTTTACTCTGTTGATATTGATGGAATGAAAATAGCATCTGACTGTCATGTGAGCAGTGTAGTGGCTCCTTACTGCTTAAAGGTGGGAGAGGAGATAAAGGTTTAAAATGAGCTGATTTTGTTTATCCTACTAGGGAAATCGAAGTCAGAGATGAATGTGGATGCAAGCTCTGGTCAAAGTTGTATGCTACAGCTCCTTTTCCCACTCTTAAAATCCTGACTCATCTGAGTAATCATTAATCTTTGCTCCTAAAGACATGCTAGGTCTTATTTTCAGAGGATATCTTATTTTTGGGGAAGCACGGTACCAATACAGTATATTTCTCATACTTTACTGCAGCTAGGTCTTATTTTCAGGGAAACACGGTACCAGTGCAGTATATTTCTCATACTTTACT
>JAKJJM010038092.1:0-21867 GCA_021901965.1 Pipa carvalhoi
TCCTCATCCATCTGGTGAGTTTGTTCACCTAAGGGGGTTTATATCGCTAATAAACCCCTTTTATCACAAAGAATCACACGCTCACTGTATATTGAAGAATTCCAGTACTTGTTACACGCTTTTCACTTCTACTGTTCTGTTGAGTGCATTCACATAGGGGGGTCAGGAACTGTTCCCCCAAGCACTTATCAGCAAGTTATTTTATTGCACTTATCCAAGTGTCTTACTATAATGCACTAGGGGGTTCCCCTCGTCATTTTTCCTTTCGCTTCCCACAGCCTCTGGATTGCAGAAGCATCCACTTGAGATTCGAGGGCATGTCCACCAGATATGTATAAAATCTGCATGGTTTCCTTGGCATCTCCAGCATGTTGCTGATATAAGCTTATACATTTTTTGAACTCTGTCTGGAGTATAGTGCCATGTGTAGATAACTTTTCGTGATATTTCAAAGTGCGAATTATTATGTGAGATCAAGTCTAGGGCTGTGCTTATGTTCCTCAGGAGTGTTTCATTGAACTTGATATTCATTGTTTTTTCCCAGTATGTTATTAGTCTCAGAGTTAGGTATGAGGTATCCAGGTTTAGTGCCTTATATAAGACTGAGATCCCTTCTTTTTGGTACTGGTAGGGATAGCATCTAGCTTCGAACTTAGTTTTGGCTCTAAAAAGTTGCTTGCTGCAGTTGAATTGAGTAAGTTGTTTAGCCATGGTACTAGACTGATGTAGTTAAAATACTCCTGTTGTGGTATTCCAAATTGGTGTTGGAGAGTTGTAAAAGGTTTGATTGTGTTTTTTTGAAGTAAGTCTTTTATTGCTTTGATCCCCTTTTCTTTCCATATTGCTAGTGTGAGATTTGGGATCTTCGTTTCTAGATGGGAGAGTTGTGTGAGTGGGCCTGGATATGAAGATCATTGTTTTTATCTATGTCTGTGTTTTTATTCACCCATATTCTAGGTGCTATTATACCCTCCTCCTTAAGACCAGTGTTTTTATTCACCCATATTCTAGGCGCTATTACCCCCACCCTTCAACCCCAGTGTTCCTATTCACCCATATTCTAAGCAGTATTATACCTACCTCTTTAATCTTAGTGTTCTTTTTCACCTATATTCTTTAACACCTGCATGCAAGATTGTTCATTGGTCATGTAATAGTTTTTTTTCTTCTGTTTAGCAAGATATCAGATTTTATGATTGTTTGGCCCCTCTCATGTTCCAGAGCTAGTCCACTGAGTGCATATGCTGTGAGTATGTACGGAGCACTGAGTGCTAGCTTGATGGACCACTGACACAGGGCAAAGCTCAGTTCTTGAACCACATGGAACATAGCAGTACAATCCAAGACGTTTGGGGATGATGAAAATCCCCTCATTCAGTATTATATTCTTGTTGCCATTATTATACAATTCTTTTAAGGAAAACTAATTTTAAGGAAATATTTCAAAATATTTAAGGGTTTCATTAAAGGAAGATGAGTGTTTATGGCAACTTTCGGCTCCCTGGAACTACAAGGTCCAGCATTCTCCTATCGGCTTATATGGTGGAAGTATGCTGGGAGTTTAGGTTTTGCAGCATCTGGAGTGTAGAGGTTTGATTTATAGTTTATATATTTTTCCTTTTATAAAAACCTACACTTAGCACCTTCTAATACCATTTTATTTTGTTATGTGAATTACTTTAAGGGTCTACCTTGCACAAACAGCAGCTCAGCAGTGCTTTACAGCTTTAACCTTCCCAAACTCCTTCATTGGATGGGAATTGTTAATACTTACAGCTTGTATGCAGTGAATTAGTCAGATTACATACCTCTCAAGTGTCCCGGGGAGACGGGGGACGACAGTAGGACAGCGCAGGCCCCTGGTAGTGACCTGGCATCACAGGACATGACCTGAAAATCAGAACTATCCCACAGGAATTGGGAGATTCGGAAGGTTAGTGTGTTTGCAGCCATTTAGCAAGTAGGTGAAATAGGCCTGAAGCCTGCCACAAAGTGAAATTAGCTGATTGCTGCTGCTTTTAAAGCATTAATGAAATGAACTCTCCGTGCATGGTTTATTTACTTTATTGTTGTAAAGAGAATGCTCAAATGAATGTAGAAGCCTTGTGTGCTGGTAAATTTCCTGTAAATGTGCTTAATAAAGGTTGTGATTCCCTTTGAAAGTTACTTCTGTAAAAATCCCCCTTAGCAGAGCCCCATTTTGTAGCTGGTTCAGTCACTTTCTCTCTTTGATTTCCTTCACACTCTGCCTTTGCTTTGTAGGTAAAGTGATGTTTCTTTAACAGCTTCTAAGGTCACTAATTGAGCTGAACCGCTCCACTTGTGGCTGGAGTGGATGCAAGCAGGGAAAGTGTAAGATGAAAGGAACACTTTGCAGTGTAGGCTTGTGTTACACACTATTCTTTATTATATACATATTCTATAGCAGGATTTTATAAGCTGACTGCATCCCCCAGCATCCTCCAGCAGCCATCAAGGCTATGTGTAATGGTTGGCTGAGCACATACTAAGATTAATCAGGGATATTTTGAATGTGAGAAGGGTTTTTTTTTTTGCAGCTGAGACAGAATTGCAAACGAAATGTTGGAAATATATTCCAAAATAAGTATCACAAATCACTAAGAAGCTGTTCAGCTACAATGTATGCCAGTGGCCATTTTTTAATTTGGCGTTAACCTGTATAATCTTTGTAGTATTAGTAATTATCCATATTACATAAAAATTGTATCGTTTCACTCAATATGTGTCACTTATTCGCTTTCTTACTTTTTTATTGCAGACCTCCCAAGTGACCCAGATTCCACGGGACAGTACCAATTTTTGTGTCCTGTGCTGAGTCTCCTGGTTTCCCTTTCCCTGCACTGTACCTAATGGCTGTCCTGTAGCAAAGGTATCACCAGTGCACAGCCAATCAGGAGACGGTGGGTGGTGCACTAGCAACATCACTTTAAAAAATTAAATGACTTTACTAGTACCCAGCCAGTAGGAAGGAAGTGAGCAGTGCACCGATTATGTCATTAAAATTTGACGCTGTCCCACCTTGGCCCCATTGAAACTTGGGAGGTATGGCATTATGCTTTGATTCCATTAAATAGGGGAGGGTAACAGAAAAGTTTAAATGAATATTTTTCACCCTTTAATAATTATACCTCTGTGTATATAAACCATGGCATGATGGGAAAAAGTAATGATTTCCAACTGCAAACAACCTGGTCAGTAACAGCTTTGTATTACAGAATAAGCATCAGTATGTGCTCAGTTACTGCCTGTTGCTATTCACGGCTAATAGTAGAACAGCGCACATGGGATGGACTAATGTCCTCCTTTAACCCCAGCACCTGTTTTCTTTGCAATTCTGTTGGTCTTGGCGTGCATTTTGTCCAGATTGGTGGGTGCTGTACAGTGTCTAATTACAGTATTCTCTCCATAGCAGGACACCCCTCAAAAATATAATAATGTCAGAGATTTATCATCTAGAATGGACTGAGGGATAAAATGAAGGAATTTCTGATTACCACAGAGGTTAGGGAACAAATCCTGCTTTTTCCTAACGCCAGGGGAAGGATTGCATTTCTTGTTTTGCATGATGCTTGCCTTGGCTACTTATATCCGACAAGTGCAGCCGAGCACGCAAAATTCACTTCCCACTTTTGACAGGCCTTAAATCCCACTCTGTCAGATCCCTGTCATTAAAACCAAGGCAAAGCGAGCAGAAAATTACCACAAATTATATCCATGTCAATTCAACGGCCTATTGTCAAACTGTATTATTTGCTCAGCCAGCAAAAGTGTCCGCTGGATTCTAAGGACTCATTATCTGAACATTGCTGTCTCCATTAAAAAGAATGTTTTAAATATGTTCAAATAAAAGGCACTTGTGAATTATCCCAGTGCGTAAGTGTGTGTGCGCGCACAGTTTTTTTCCATTTCTTTTTAATACAGATGGCGTTTGCGCTCTCCACAAAATCACATCTCTTCATTGCTGTGAAGGGTGGAGGGGTTAGTAAATGCAGCTGGTAGTAATGAGTTTAAATTGAAATTACATGGAGATTTCACTCTTAAATGGTTAAGATAATAAGGGGGATTTAAGCGCTGGAGTGAAGTGCCTCATTTAAGCTGCGTTAGATTCTGTTGAAGTGAGGAAAAGTGAGAGATTGAGAAAGGGAGGAGGGCGATAGGTTTACAGAGAGAGAGGGTTGGCGCAAAAGGCTAGACAACAATGAATGGTGCTGTTATAAAGAAAAGAAGATAATGGCGTACAAAATCAATCAATATGAGGGAATTTGGCTGGTCAGACAAATAGGTTTCTAGTAATGGCAGAGAGAATGTGGACTGGAATTTTCAAACGGCAGTTTAACTTCCCCATTGACTTATATCTAAAGCTTATTCCGATATTATTTTAAACAACTGGGTTTTTTGAATCCATGATGAGGGAAAACATTTAATAGAAAGTTTTGCCTGGGTTTAGATTAATACGAATTTCCATCACTTCTTAATAACTTAGCCATTTTGGGGGTACCTTATGTAGTTAGAATCTTGGGGGTTATTTTACTTTTTGTACTGATTACAACAGAGTCTACAATCCCCTTGTAGTGAGGATACTGCAGCTGAAAGAGGGTTAGTTTAGTCATGTGCAGGACAATGTGAACCATTTTAGTTCCCTCTGATTTCTTCTATAAATTATAGTATAGGGTAGCACCATCATCTATGTTCCACTCCTGTCAGTTTGTAAGTACCAGTAGTCTTTTTCCTGACTGTAAACTTTTTTGTTTCAGCCTCTGAAGGTACCCATTTCTTTTGTGTTTCCACATAAGCAGTTTTGGGGACCTGAAGGGTTAAGAACAGTTTTGGGCTAGGGCCCTACATGTATATTTTATGAGAATATATATTTTTTATTGCCGACAGTGGTTGTTTCAGGCATTTATAAATGACATTGTTTTGATACACAAACAGGTATTTACTAGATATATGATTGTTTTGCTCCATGTTGATTATTTTAACATCTGTAAAGGCATTGAGTTCAATTTTAATAAAGTTTTGTTTTTCATGGTCATTTGTCATTTTCTTTATAACAGTAGGAATAGGGGTAGTGTTATGGTGATGGAGAGGGTGTGGATTTAGGGGTAGAGAAGAGTGAGGGGTTGTGGGTTGGGGACAGAACAAAAGGGTAGAAACCAGTAACTGTTTAGATATACAATTTTTAACATGCAATTATAACAAAAATTTAAATCTTAACATCTACTTTTGATTGGTTTAGTTTGTGCCATTGCTGTGTCCTCCTGCAGTGTTTGGAGAGCTCACTTTTTTCAGGAGCTTGTCTTGCAGTATGAGTGTGTCTATGTTTTTATGTAGGAAAAGTGTGGTATGGGGGGCAGGTTTTGGTTTAGTTATATTGTTGTCTGTTTATTGATTCATATTGAGGTGACTCCATTCACCTGTAAGTTGGTCAGTTTTAAATTCTGCCGTATATTTGAATGGAATGAGTAAGTATGTTTGTTGTTGTATAGGTAGTGTTTTGATGTAGGGAGCCCAGTTTCTTAATAGCTTTTTTATACATGTCTCCTTATCAGTGAGTGCATCAAATCTCATTAGTATAAGCGTGTCCCATAGTTTGAGTTTAAGTTGGCCTATGGATGGTGTGTTCGGGTTTAGCTTGGTTGTAGCAGTTAGGTGTCTGGTTGCCAGTAGAGCTATCTGTATGATTGGTGGGATTTTTGGGTTCAGGTCCTCATCGGGTATGGGCAGGCCAAGCAGCGCCAGGGGAGGGTAATGAGGATTTTAGTTTTGTACGTGGAATTGAAGTAATTTCCTACTTTACACCACAGCTTTCTGTCTTTGGTACAGCTCCACCAACAATAAGTAAAATCGGCTTGTGTATAGTGGCATTTTGGGCATGCAAATATTTGAGTTGATAGGATTTTATTTAGTAGTATTGGGGTGAAGTAAGTCCTGATTGTACTGATGCCAAGTACTGTTATCTAGGGTGAGTAGGGTAGAGTGAGGGAAAAAAAGGTAGAAAGGTAAATATATGTGAATGGATAGCAGGAGGAATTACTACTTATTTGATCTGGGAGCTAAGTCCTACAAGATGAGTTTCACACACATTTCTAATTACATTGTTATGTTGAAGGAGATTATCTGCAGCAGTTATGTTTTTACACTTATAAATAAGTAAAAACTCTTCTTTTAAGATGTTGAGTCTTATAGAGTAGGAATTCCATATTCATTTCCATGGCTGTGTTGCTCGTGCTTGTCTGTAGGGAGTGAGGTATGGGAGGGGAAGAAAACCAAAAAACAAGAGTTCAAATGAAATCATGTAAAGTCAAAGTAGTTCGTGTAAGGTAGCAGAGAGATTCTGTCTTCTGCGGGTTGGTAGAAGGCTTAGTAGTTCAAGTTAAAGACTTTTGAGGTATTCAGAGGCTGATTGTGGGCCATTGAAGTTTTTATTTTTGTCCTATTTGGATGCGTAGCTTGGCTGGGTACAACAGGGTGAATTGTTTTCCTTTGTTGACCAGTTGAGTACATATTGTTGTAAATTGCTTTTTCCTTCTGGAGAGTTCCAGAGAGTAGTCTTTGAAATAGGAGTAGTTTCTGTCCCTTGTATTGGAGCTCACAAATCCTTCTATATGCCCGAAGGAGGGCAAATTTGTTTTGGAAGTCTAGGACCTTGAAGATGATTGGTTGTGGTTTGTTTTGCTGGTTATCTTTATGTGTTGATCTTACAGGTCCCAGTTGGTGTGCCTGCTCAATTTGTATGAGGTTAGTTATTTGTATGTTAAGTAGGTTTGGTAGGATTGTTGATGTATTTTAGGAGATCTTGATCTCTAATGGAGATCTTCTATTAAGCGCAGGTTGTTTCTTCGGGATCTGTTCTCTAGATTGTGGCGTTTGTCCTGGAGGCCCAACACTTGGGCTCTGTTTATATTGTGTGTTTTGCAGGGTTCAGCAGAGCTCAGGTTTAGGCAGCCATTTAATTCAGGATCCAGACCACGCCCCCGACAAATCTTATTTTAAGGGTAATATATCCCTCCCAGTCTCTTAATAATTTTGTAAAAGCTTTATAAAAATAATCATTTACTTTGCCATGATTGTTATGAGGCTTAATCTTATATGCTTTCTTCTCTTCCTAGATCTCCAGCCTTAAAGTAAGACTGAGATGTTGTGTGTTTGCCAGGAAGCAATTAGTAATATTTTATGTAGCACCAGAAAACACATTTCCCCACACTTTTTTTCCAAAATAAGATTACTTATAATCCCCAAAATAACCAATACTTGGTACACTATTCTCCCCTGTTTAAAGGTACAGATAAAGCCTTTTTATGTTGCTGATACTAACTCATTCATTGTTCACTTCAGATTCTCATGCTTTGCCTAAAATCTCTGCCATTGTGTAACTGTTTGTTGAAGCCCATTGCTTCATTTTAAAAACAGGCTCTCCTGTTGGCCTGCTTTTCATCATCATCATCACGTGTTCTAGGGATCTAGATCTTATGTTAAGAATTGAAAATAAAAAAGAACTGAAAGATTTAGATTTCAATCCATAACCCTCTAATTGCAAACTTGGCAAAGCTTCCAGAGTCTTCTGACATAATTCAATGTTTACATTATTCGTCTAACAAATAACCATTAAGCACATCTTTGCAGCACTTCTTCGGAGCGAGATACTTTAAGGACTTATAGATACTATCAAAGTGCCTTGAACAGTACTTCTATGGATACCATAAAAAAAAGTAACATTAATGTTTTGTTAACATTGAACATGTAATAATACAGTGAATTTTAACCCTAGGTTTTTTTTATGGGCACCAATCATGCTTACATGGCTGCCAGAATCAGTGTTAGAATCTCATGGTAGACTAATGTTGAACTCAGATGGGCACAGCATTCAACATACTCATAGAAACCTTACTGCAAGTTGGATTTCTACTGCATTTACCAATTATTCTGGTACTATAGAAAGGCACTGGGTAATGTATCCCAGGTGTGCATATAAGCCCTTATAATATACTTAGCAAAACATTTAAAATATTTATATAAACTGCAGGGTATTTCTTGAACTTTGTAGGTTAGTTAAAGCTATAGATTATTCTGGCTGAAAAAAGCAGTTTCAACTGACGCAAAAAAGAACAATGAAAAAGTATAATCAGTAGGACCTAGTAAAGCGTATTCCCTCCCAGCACATATAGGGTCAGCTTCTGATACTGAAGATGTTTAATCTTTGATTCAAACCAGATTGTTATGACTATAAACAAAGCAAGGACAGGCAGTGCGCCACCTTTAATCCTTTATTCGTCTGTGTTTAGTGAGAATTACAGCCTGGGGATAGGAGATTTAAAGCAGACTCACGTCATTACTCACAGTGGACAAGGGAAGCCTGTGGCCCAAGCTTGGTGCTCTCTGAGAACCTCTATGGATTATTCTATAGATCTTAGATCTGATCTTGTTCCACTTTTCCCCTCCACGGATGCTTCCCTTTCCTTCTACTGATTACATAATGGTAACTGTTTCTCTGAGTCATTGGTTGGCGCTATTGTGTCCAGTTCTAGCTGCAGGAGATGCCCATCAATAATGTAATCATGACATAAGAGCAAAATGCCAATTTCAGCACTGGTTGACCTGTTACCAAAACCAGGTCCTCCAATTGCCCTAAACAGGTAATTTCTTGGTGGGTTTGCGCTGAGGCTATAATGATTGATGTTCTCTGCCTGGGGCAGGAAACATTTACTCAAGCAGAGAACTGGAGCAGGATGGATGCTTGTTGGGGTGGGGGGTCACAAGGAGTCAGTGGACAGGCGTAAAACACAACTATGATGAGGAGAAGTGTAAGGTGTCTTTAAAGGAGATACTCATATTAACATTCATTTAGTGTGTTTTTTAAGACTGCTTCCAATAATGTACTTGTTTTTTTTATTATTATTTACATTTTTATTCAAAACCTTTTATTCTTCTTTTGATTGAAATGGTCTTCTGGTTGTTAGGGACCATTGATCTAGCAACATGCTGCTTAGTTGAGTACAGACTGGTCGGTGATAAGTATCTAAACAGAAAGATAATGCATATAAAAGAAACATTAAAGAAAAAATTGACTAGTCAGTGACCTTGGCAGTCAAAAAGATAAAGCAAAACAAAATTTAAAAAAATCTCTGAACAACAAAAAGTAAAGTGTAACTACAAACTGTTAGAATGACATGATCTGTAACAAACTAAAATTGAGTTTCAAGGCAAACAGAGAGCATATATAATAATATGATGACAAGTTAAAGGGTATTGGAGCACCGAGTTTAACTAAACTGAGGAACTATGATGAGAGCCTGCTTTGTCGTACAGACAGATCTTGTTAAGTAGCAGAGTTGTATCTTCTGGAAGGAAATTAGTTTTTGTTATTTTAACAATTCCCCCTTCCAAAATTGTGATGAGGAGATACAGAAAGGCGGTATTAGTCTCAGTCTGTAGAGGCTTTGTGCGATTTACTGCCGTGTTTAAATAACAAATAATGCCAGAAATTGGGGAAAAGAGACAGTCAGAGGGACAGTAAACAATGATACATTTCTATACCTAATAATAATAGTGCCAACTAGTAGGTGACTTCATCTTGGCTGCACTTAGGCTGTGAAATCAAAGTGGGTCCTAGTGGAATAATTTGGTATTTTACCACACTGCAGCACATAATACAGCTAATGTGCCCAAAGGAAGAATCTACTACACTTATTTGCAGAGTTTTATTTACAACTTTATTTGTACCAGCCAAGGCGAAAGTTTATGATGTGGGACCTAATGTGGTATCTTTCAGTGCTAAGACCTGTGAATGCAAATTAATGATGTTCTATGAGGAGTTACTAACTGTCTAGGTGTCCTATCCTGGGGGTAAAATAGATAATTTACCAAGGTTAACATAGGTAAGCTAGAGGCAAGAGGTGTAACTTATAAAGGAACAAATCATATATAAAGTGATCAACATAGCAGTCTGTATCTGTCTCCTTCTTTAGATCATGCCTGAGCCATGAGCACAGTATCTGTCTTTAGCCTTGAGATCATATGGAGAAAACCCCATCGATGTAGTTTCTATTGGACACATTGACTTGTAGAGAAACAAGTACAATTCTCAGCAGTTCTTCTCCAAAAAAGGAAAGATGTGAATTTTACACCAACCCATCTCCCAGGGTAGCATGAGCCTGTTAAAATGTCTGCTCTCTGCCAAATGGACTTCTATTGTTCTTGGATGAGATTTGTAATGATCGCTTTCTGGGCCAAAATGGACAGAACATCAAAGAAGCTAAAACTACTAATGACCTCCTATATGCACTAAATCCAAGATAGTAAGATAAGGCATGAGTTTATTTTATAACTGCTTGTTAGGAAGGAGAGGTATGCGTGTACTCTAGTTCTGCTGTTAAAGAACAAACATATCTGTATGATAGTGGTTAAGTCATACATATTTGTGAGCAGAGCCTTAAATCAAATATTCTCTTAAATGATAAAGATATTTAAGAATAACTCCCCTTTCACAGAATAGTCTGGAGGCAAAAAGGCTTTGTTGGTCGCTATGGGCAGCTGCCTGGCCACATTTGTGCTTATGCTTATATTCCTGCCACACTGTCATTTCTTAGGAAGAAGACTGGAGCAAAAACAACTACAGAAGTGCTAAGGACAAGAGCATGCACCCATTCGGTCTTCCTTAATATTGGCAAGATAGGCGTAGGTGTAGGTAGGATCTTTTTCTGATTTCTTTCAGGGGGAAATGAATGTAGTCTAATCTCTTGAAGAATAAATTTAGTGGACTCCGCTCATTAATCAATTAAAGAGGCAGATTTGTGGAATTAATGCAATATCTCTATAAAATGAACTAATGTTATATCTTTGGATGTATAAGAGAAATATGTTCTTATTGGACATACACAGAATGAAATGTTTTGGCTGCAACAGGCTTCTGTTTCTACTTGTATGTATGTATGTATGCATGTATAATTTTATTTATATAGCGCCACAGATTTACACAGTGCTGTACAATTCAGCAATACAAATATAATACAGACATGGTTAAGTTAAAATAGAGTAGCATGACGACTAGATAACTATATGGATCAGCAGCGTACCAAATCTCATTAAGGTCCTTGTGCAAGTGTGGTGTATTGACTGCCGCTTCCTTTGGATATAGATTTCAACATTCTTCAGTTCGGATTTCCCAAGCATTAGTTTCACCCTTGATGGATCCCACTAGTAGAAATTCACACTGGGAATAAATCACAGCAGCAAAGCTCCATGCATTCCTGCCAAAAATTCACACCACTAATGTAAGTGTTATGATCCATTGGTGACACCAGTAACCAGCTAATGGCAATGCTTAGAAAATAGATAAATGGAGTGCAATGTTGTCCTTCATATGATGTCACTTCTCAGTTTTTTTTATTTGATCTGGTACTGGTCTTAATGGCACCTAGATTTTAAAGCAACAGTTTTAATAAACTGTATGGCCCTGTTTACTCATCCACTGGTAAGGTTGTGATTCTGCCTTATGATCTAGATAAAACATTTATTCCAGGTACAATGGAATGCAATTGGTATATGTTATTGAGTTTAGCATATAATGGAGTTCAGAGATTTGGAAATCATTTTAACCTAACTGCTTCGATTTAACAGCACTACATATTCCCCTATAATAATATATTATTTATTTCATGTAATGAAGTGGCACAGTTCTACTGCCCCTGTCTTATATCACGGTTTAAATGCTTGAATGTAACTACTGCATATCAGTTCTTAGTTTACATAAGTGTGTGTTTGGGTGGGGGATTTGACACACAGGTGGAAAGGAGCTGCTCCATCTTTTCTGTAACCTTTAAAAGACAATAGCAAGGCAGAAAGTGCTCATGGGATGGCATGGTAAAGGAGGCCCGCCTGCATGTTGTATCTGCCCCTGCTGCCTATCAGTGTTGGGTCACCTGGCAAGCCAGACAAAAGGCTGCTCTCGGTATCTGTGCTTGTATAAAGGCCACCGCCCTCCCAAACTAACAGGGGAATTATAAAGGTTACATCTGCCTAGGAATGATGCATCACCTCCAACATGTCCTCGGGGCCCTGTTAACCACTTATTGTAATTCTTCCCATTTCATTTGTGCACAGGGAAAGCAGTTCATTACATAGAGGAAGAGTTACAGCACTTTGCATAGACAGCATTGCACATGGCGTAAGCAGAGTGTTTTGCATAGACAGAAAATTGTAAATAAAAAGAGCAGATCATTGCACATAGTGAGCAAAGCATTGCGTATAAAAAATAAATAGCATTAAGAACAGATCAGAAGAAAGAGCAGAGCATTTTCCATAAATATCATGCATAAAGGGAACAGATAATTGTGTATAGAGCAAGCAGAGGACCCTCCGGAGGAAGACAGAACGTTGTGCACAGGAAGGTAGAACAGAGCATTCTGCATAAGGTATCTATGCATGTGCACAGAACACTGGGCCTGTATGCATGATGCCCGAGACCAGATGCCAGTGTAAAGGAACCTCATCTCAATAGAGACAGGCAACACGGATCTAATGCCAATGAAGTAATCGTGCTAATCACAAATATCTGACTTGTGGCTATTATAGAGTTAATGGTGCATTGTACCCTAGTCCCTTTTTACAGAGAAGCCTTGTGCCATTTCCAGAAGATTTCTTTATGCTGATTCCCAAGGCTAAAAGCCACATTGTGCTGGCAAAAGGGCAGCTGCTGCCAGGAGTGGAATGTCACATGACTGTGGGGTCATAGGTCACTGTTTGTCTCCTGATGATAAGGGTTAGCTTCCAAAAGCCACCTTTATTTATGGATGAAACAGCAGGTAATTACCAGCTTTCGAATAACCCACCATTCCTGCCTTACAGTTACGGAATTTGTATCGGGTACTGAGTAACGAGGTATTGCATTGATTGTGGATTGGAATATGTACCGTGTCTATCTCAGCAAAGTGGCTGCCCCAAAGACTCAAAGCTCATGTTTTAAACCATGGGTTACCCCAAATCAAAAGGTGTTTATATAAGAAAACCATTCCAGGGCACTTGTATGCGTTGGGCTGCATGCCTCATTCAGAAAAAGTTACAATTCAGTGAAAAGGAACTAAAGTTCATCTGTTTAGTTTGATACCAAAATCACCTTACTCACTGCTTGTAAAGCATTAGCTAGTGTAGCTTCTTCATCACTGTAACTCCTGGAAATGTGTCCCGACAATCACTTCTCACTCTCTCACTGGGATCCCATTCTCTATCCACTATAGCAAACATTTTAGACAGCTGGTCTTCCTAGTCTTGATATACTACTGTTGGCAATCAGTATGGTAAACTAAAGGTTTGTACTATTTGGGATTGATCCTTTGGTGGGGTGTGGAGTAATTAGATTGTTTGTTTTTTGTTTTTTTTCCAGTACTGCGATCCTCTTCAACATCATTGGAGTCAAGAAGCAGAATTCGGACCTGATACTGCTTTTACACTTGCTTGACACAGTGATGTTGAGGAAGTATCAAGCGAAGAAGATTGCAGTGATGCAGTAGAAAAAAATCAGGAACATTTTTATAAAATTTAACTTTAGATATTGGACATAATGTACAGAGTGACAAAACTTCAAATCATCGTCTCCTATATATTGCATCAAGATGGCCTACAAATTTGTATTCTGTGGGTGAAGTATGCAGTGATGGACAGCTGCAGGAATAAAAGTCTGCAGCTGATCCTGCATTAAAATTTATGGAAAATATTTCCTCCATAGATCCAGTGCACAAACTTTTATGTTATTTGGTGGTAGAGGGCTATGTTTATATCCTGTAGGGATGGTTCAGAATGTTTAAGTAAAGAAGGGATTTATTTATTGCCTTACAGCAAAATGATTTTACTGGGAGCCAGTTGGGGCAGCTGATTGGATTAATGGGAGGATTTCCGCCATTCCTACTCGTTAGGGATGGTGAGGGATTCACATTACTTATATTGGTGCAGGAATCATATTTCCTGTTGGCAATGTCCTTACATTGTGTGCAATGCTAACATTGATTCATTGGGTGGCTTCCATCTAGGCAAGGGCACAAATGAAAGTCTAACAATCAGTACATATATAATAGGGTGTTTTATAGTTAAGGAATTTATGCAAGGAGTTTGGAGTGTCCAAGATGGCCTTTGTTTGACTAAAACAAGTGAAGTAGGTGAAGTAAAGGGCCATAATTAGATGCATAGGCAGTACTAAACAGAGAAGCATTAAATAAGACGCACTTAGCGCTAAACAAAAGTACAAACCACTTGCAAATGTATGGTATATCAGATATGACAAGGAAGAGTTGTCAGGAGAATTGTCACTAGTTTCCCATAAGCCTCTAGGCCATCACTTTATGCACATCTGCAGAATTTTAGCTTTAAATGTGAACTGTTAAATTGAGACATTATGCATTATCATTTCATAATTCTCTCTACAGAATATTATTGAGTAGAGCAGATAGTTGAACATGGGCTTTCTCAGCATTGTTCTGCAAGTTATATACCCATGGTGTTGTGTGGATTGGTATGAATTTTCTTTTGTCATTGCCTGTGTACAGTTGTGGTTGTCTTAATTATCTAAAAAACAAGATTTCATTGTTCTTTACTTCAGATTTAGGCAGGGTATGTTAAGAGCTTATAGGAAAAGGACAGATTTCTATTGAATCAGAATATGCAGTTGGAGACTATTACGTTGACAGACTCACTAAGAATGTTAGACCAGGTTAAAGAGCCTCAGGAATCTCAAGTTCTTTAAACAGTTTTATGACATCATGTTTTATAAAAGACCACAGGATTTAACAGTTGAGAAGTTGTTGAAGTTAATATATTTAACTAGCCTGTGGGTGAATTTTTCAGTAGTCAGAATATTGTAACTGCCTTGTTACAGGTAATGTCAGACCACATCATAGAAAATGAAGCTTTATCAGCTAACTGATGTCTAAGGTGGGGATTCATATACTCCTGCTACTGTCCATCTTTACTATGCAATATACAGTATTTTTGCGCTCCATAAGACTCATCACTGGAAACCTTGGGATAAGGCAAGGCAGGTCAGGGGAGAGGAGAGATGGCAGGCAGGGCAGGGGAGAGATGGCAGGCAGGGCAGGGGAGAGATGGCAGGGCAGGGGAGGGGTGGTATATTTTAGAACACCATTTGGTTCAGAATTTTTATTTTCCTCCTTAAAATCCTAGGTGCGTCTTATGGTCAGGTGCGTCTTATAGAGCGAAAAATACGGTATCTTAGTTATCTACTAGCGATCTACTTTTTGAAAAAACATTTCTTTTTACTTGAATTAATCATGTTTCCATACATCCTAAGAAAGATTCTATGGGAAGATGTAATATTAGGTTATAAGATATAATATAGCTGAATATTTTGTTTGAATCAAATACTTCCTTACTTTTCATTTTAAGTTAATCCAAAGCTTATATTCTTTCCATATTGCCTTTTGTTTCTTGACTCAGCCGTTCACTTGCATTGCTTGTCCTGCACAAGACTCGGCCCAGTCCTCTCTAACAAAACTGATTTTGGGGAGATACCATTTAGGTTATACAAGTACTCTACAACACCTGATGTGCAGTTAAGTGATAGAAGTCACTGACTGTCAGACAAGTGTCTCTGATATTGTCGTCTCCAGATGACCTTGAACAAGCCACTTATTTCAGCTGCTGACCTTCAGAGTTCTAGAAAGGAGTATCATGTGGGAATGTTTCCTGCTTCTAGGCAGCTTATAAAGAGAAATTGCTTTTCTATGTCTCCTTGTCCCCTGGCACTAAATCCATTAGCTCCTCTGTGACACAGTCAGAACTCTTGACAGACACATCACAGCAACACAGGAACAGTTTTAGGAGCATGTGAGACCACTCCCTCTTCCTTTCAGGTAATAGTCATGGCGCTGCTTTTGTGTCATTTTACATTTCAAAGCTGGCCTCTCACTCAAGTCTTATTGTGGTACATCATTTTTGAATTAACAAAACGCATAATGCAAAGTTGTTTAATTCCTGACATCTGAAAATAACGGAAATATTTTATTTGTATGGTCCTTGGCAGGACCATCTTTCACGATGCTGGCAGTCCATTAGTTAACCCTGCTGTGCCGTGCATAAATGGCTTCATTTTTTACATTTTTTTTTTGCAGCCAATAAACAAGAGAAGTCTGTGTTCGTATTAACCTCAGAAAAGCATCCAGTTCCTAAGCCTCTAATTGGTGCCAGTCTGTGTAATTAAGAATGTACAGAATTGTTAAATAGTGTTTCTGATCCCAAATGTTGTGTTATCTCCATGTTTTACAGCCCCTCTGCTGCAAGAATATTGGTACAATGATAGGTACAGTTGCATGCAATTTTAACTCCGACTTTCTCTTCACAATACCACCTGCCAAAACTATCACACAAATGTGTGAGAACCCAAAACAACATCCTTTCTATTTTTCTGTGCAGGTTTGTTAAAGATAATTAGTACATTTCTAAATAGGTTTATGTGTGGAAATTAAAATAATTCTGTCATTGTGTGTCAGTAGGGGTTGTAAGATTAGAAGAATATATGCCCGTCACCCTTATTGGAGGTTTAGACAGTCTAGTACCGGCATGCAGAGGGTATGGCTGGGAGTTTTTGACCTGGGCAATGAGTGGGAACAGAGTGGCTTGTTTGCCTGTTCTTGAAGTGCATGAAGCGCGCCCGCGACTATTTGAGCGGCGCGCCTCATGCACTTCACGGAAATGCGTTCGCAAAGGCATTTAGGCAAGTGTTCGGACCATGGGGAATGTGGCCCTTAGCATTCTAAAGTGGGTTGGGCATGGAGTTTGTAACTTAGGCAGTGAGTGGGAGTAGAACACAGCAATAGCAGTTTATACAACTAGATCATCCATTTGTACACACAAATTAATTTTCTGTTATAAAGCTACAAACTCCCCATTTTTCAGACTAAACATAATTTACACTTCATTCAATTCTTTCCTGAAATGGGATAGGATTATTATAAGAAAAATGTGTGGATTCATACACATATCAGCATCAACATTAATATATAAATCATGCTATCTTTAAAGGAGCCAAGTCAGCTATGTACAATATGACACCAAACTAACCTAGACTTTTTACTCTCAGGTCCATAAACTTGATGGCCAATCCAAAGCATTAATTTTAGGGGTCTCGGCAAAAACTGATTCATAACAAAGAATATGTTCAGGTATACTGTGAATTTAATTGGAGGAAATTTGATCCCTAACTGTTTATTTGCCAAATGATGAACTGTAACTTAGAGCAGTGGCACACAAGGGTTTCATACTGGCAGTCAAAAAATGCTTTAAGTAAAGTCATGAGGCATTTTTAATTGAAATGAATAGAACATGATTTTTTGCATGCCTTGTGCACAATTGCGTTAAATCCATCTCCTGCTGTGCCTCTAAATGTACTAAAAAATGAAGAATGGATTAGGGAACTGTAAGGCCTAGTCAGGAACTTCTGCCTCTAGCCTACTGAGTTGCCCCCGCCTTACCAAATGTCTATATACACAAGCCATCTGAGACACAAGATCAGAGTTTAACTTTAGGGTTTAGTTCATCTGTTAGAAAAACAACTGAGTTCTTTATGATTCTATTATTGCTGATTTCTCAGTATTGTATAAATAATGGACTTCCTACAAACATTTATCTGTAAATAGTTATCTTGTGAATTAGAAATTAAAGGGCTATTTTTCTGTTGGCCAATTCAAAGCAAGCTCTTTGCTAC
The DNA here is from genome assembly GCA_021901965.1 of Pipa carvalhoi. NCBI lineage: Eukaryota > Metazoa > Chordata > Amphibia > Anura > Pipidae > Pipa > Pipa carvalhoi. The sequence goes on from JAKJJM010038092.1 coordinate 17,729, forward strand.
TCTGTGGTAGTCTAGGTGACTAGTCATAGGCAATGGCAGAAAACAATTGGGGCATATTTACCATGCGTATTGTCCATGTGACAATTCACCACTTCTTTATCTTTACATTTTGAGCAGAGATAGTTACTTTCTGTGATGCGGTAAATTTCCTTACAGTTCGCAACATTCCACCCACTGTGTATTTACACACGACTTTGGGTGATATTTAATAAGCCCGAAAAGACTTGGATACTCGGATTATAGTCTTTTCGGGCTTATTCTCACAAGGTTTCCCCACGAGATTATCCCGTGGGAGTTTTGCTTTTCAAGTTCCCGAATTGATAAATATGCCCCTTAGATTGTAAACAGTTTGTTTTATTGCACATTGCAGCCATATTAAAAAAACTTGTTAGTTAGGACATTAAATAGCTTTGGGTCAGAGTCCATAGTGTTAGTAATGTAGTATCATCACCCATAGAATTTGTTTGAAAGCTAAATTAAGTTTCATCATTTTAGTTGACTGTCTGAAAGTAGTCATACAATGGGATAGCCTTTGACCTCATAAAATGAGCTAATATTTTCTTAGAATACTTAATAAATATTATTCAGAGCGCTGGCAGGAAATCATATTCGACAGCTAAGGTATTTTATCTAACTATTGCTGCAGTACTGCATACAGAATAATGGCTGTAATCATTTGTTGTGTAAGATAACTACACATCTATACAGGTCCAAATTTTGATGACTGCTCAGCCAGTTACCAGCTGATTTGTACAACACAATTATGGCGAAAATGTAGAGAAATATATTTTGGTCACATCATGCACTATTTTTGTTTATCTCTAATTTTAACCCCAGAAAACTGGCCGACGTTTACTGCAGTATGAGCCAATTCACCTTCTAAAGGGTTAAACAGAAGGAATCACAGGGAACTGCTAATGAAAGGTTCTGGAAGGAATGACCATCTTCCTTTACAAGCTCATTAGAGCAACAGCGATTTATTTAGGATACTTTCAGTAGAACACATGCCAGGCTGGGCAGAAGGAACACATATACATTCAAGGGGGTTATTTTTTATTCCTACACTTAATGGATTAATTAAAAGAAGTTTGGCCAGAGCTGTATCTGAAAGTAAAGGCGTATGAGCCAATTAGTCATATTGTGTCTGGAAAACTGGCTTCCACTCTGTGGCTGGGACTGCAATGAAAGCGTCTTGTTTAAACTGAGTCTGGATGTTCTCAGAGGATCCAGACTGTGCATGCTTCAGGCCAGCTCTGCCTAAACAGGCTGAGTTCTCTACCTTCTGGCGCCTCTGTGATATGGAAACCAAGTGAGTAACTAGAGGCAGTGTAACCACACCAGGGATCTGGAACCTGAGCAGACCTGCAGTGGGTACAGGAAAACTTATACCCTCACACACAAGAAAACACTGTAAAGTGGCCAGTGCCACATCCCAAGAGAAAAAGGATATGTCTGGATAGAGACTGTGATCATTGGATTGTGAGTAGGGGGTGATAAGCTGTAAGCTAGCTATGCACCACTTCTACAAACCCTCGTGGATTTACCTGCATGGCATGCTCCTTTAAATGGAAAAAAGTCAGATTAATTTCATATAAAATATAACGTATATGCATGATTATACTTAATTTCTCTTTATATTTATGTTTTTACATATGTGCGGAAGTTTCCATGTTTGTTCCTGTGCTAAATTTAAAAGGAAATGTCCGTCACAGACCCCACAGCGCCCCCAGTGGCCAATTATCCTGTTTATTATGAAATGGCATATTTATATTAAAATGGGAGAATCCTGGAATAGCTTTACACAGCAAACAAATTGGTAAAGCACACACATATATACTGTATATACATACATACATGGCTTTTTTTAATAGACATCAATGCTTCAGTACCCAGAATGCAGCCTTTATCAAGATAATTAATTGCAAGATTTAATAACAAATTGTCCACATTTTCTCCACTGTGAGTGCTTTCATTCTTGTTACAATTAGTGTTACTATTAGTTGTGCACCCAGGTTAACCCTTTGTTTGGGTGAGTGCGATCTACATGTGGAAATGTATTCTCCCTCCTCACCAACATTACATAGCAACTTTGCTTAATTACAGATAGTTTGAGCAAACTTTCATGGTTATGTCTAGGGAAGGGTTAATTTCATGAACATAAGGAAGACATTTAGCATTAATGGCTGTTTCATCTCTTATTTCTTTTGGAAGGCTTCAGGACCCAGGCTTTGCTTGTTAAGATAAAGCCGCACTGTTTACCCTCCCAAACCCGGGGTCGGTGCATGCCTATAAATACAGCTGTGTGCTCATGAGTCCTCTCATGCACTGTACATAGATTAACTCTCAGCCTTCTGCTGGTCTAGTCTTCTCATGATTTATTTAAATACCACCCATCAAGTGCTGGTATAGGCACAGCTCCCTGAAAAGGATGTAAGATGGAGAATTAATATTGTCATATTTCCTTGTCTTTTAGAAGGTGGTTTTGTCCAGATAATATTATTTAAGACTTGTATCTAGCCATTTTTCTTATGTTTAGCACAAATATAACTGCAGATTTCAGTCACTGATATGACCAATGAAGCAACAAGTAGCACTTGATATTGTATAACATCAGAAGTCAAAGCAATAAATGTATAAATATGCAGAATGAATAATTTAAAAAAAATGTCCAGCAGTGATCAATAAGAGTAAAGGTGTTCCTTACTTTCCAGGGTAACATAGAACTCTTGTGCTGGTAAAAAGGGTTAATTAGTCTTGAGATTTTAATATCTGGGATGTGTCATTGATATGAGATTCACGCAGCAGCTGGCGCAGAATTCGCAAGGCTCCACCAGCTGGGACGGCAGCTGCAGTGTCCCTCAGAATGCAGGAACTAACGAAGACGATTGTCCGATGCGCTAATTATACGCTCTGTATCTGTTACACTTAGGAAGGGCTCCTGTATCTCTCTCCTCTAATTAGCAATGTTTGGCTGTTTCAGTATGATGTATGCAAGGCCAATTACCAGCTTCTTCTCGCTAACGCCACCTTTTCCCAAGCACCAGGATGACACCACACAAATCTTGTTACATTACGCACCTGTATTTTTACTAACGGTGCAGAGCTTTGCTCACAGCTGCCCTCTGTTTCTTTGTCTGTGCAGACTGTAGTTTTTTTTTTTTTGCTGTACTTTCATTTTAGCAATCCAAAAAAAGAATTATCAACAACTAAAACTTTTATCTTGTTCATCACATTCAGTAAGTAAAACCGTTCCTGTAGATTTTTAAATCAGTACCCGGAATGAAGAATGACCATTTTATTTTGTTCTTTATTCATGCAAAGTTAATGTATTAAAGGGAGTGTAATGTCAAAAATTATGTTTTTCCATTTTATTTATCTCAAACCAAAATGTTTCTATTATATTCATATATTTTTCCATTTCCCTGCTATTATTTACATAATTATTATTCTTGTCCTGAAGAAATCGTGGCAGAATTGTAAAAAGAGTTTCTACATTCTTACAACCAGCTTTGTGGATTAAAATTTAGCCATTAATTTTTCCAGGAAATGTTATGCTTATCAACTGTAAAACAATAGTGTTTTCTCAGCCCAGGGCTTAGGATATGGGAGGAGCAAAAGCAGGAGTTACAGATATTGTGCAATATACTGTTTAAGAAATCTCTATGAAAATTAAAGGAATGTCCATCATGGTTTTTGGTCCCATTAAGCAGTGGTTTAAGTTTAATGTACTGATCTCATGGCCCTACATTAGTATCAAAAACATCTTTAATAATGATACCCTTGTGGCAATTGCAATGCCAAGGATTTCAAAATATAGGGCGAAATTTATTAAGCTCGAAAAGACTGCTTTCGGTCTTTCCGAGATTCTTGCGGGAGATCATCCCGCTAGAATTTCAATTTCTGTATTCTGGAATCGGGTCTTTAGTAGCCATAGAAGTTACCTTTTGGTCGAAAGACCCAATTCCAGAATACGGGAATTGAAATTCCCGCGGGATGATCTCGCAAGCTTAAGCCCGAAAAGACTGAAATCAGAGTATTCAAGCCTTTTCGGGCTTAATACATTTCTCCCATAAAGTCAGATATTCCAACTCAATGATTAAAAAATTTTCATTTTCTGTTAAAAAAAAAAAAAAAAAAAA
>JAKJJM010038133.1:0-11428 GCA_021901965.1 Pipa carvalhoi
TATGCCACTTATCTAAATCTATTTTGTGGCACATATACTCCACTTATAATTTTGCATACAGGCACTAGTTGCCACCAATCACTCACAGGGATCCGCACACACTAACTGCATAACCTTTATTGGGAGACATTCCCCAGGACCTAAACTGGGTCCAAAATATATCATATACCCTTTACAGGGCTTGTAATTGCCACAATATGCTTATTGCCAGTATGTAGACATTTAATATAGAAAGAGATAAAGTGACAGTCTCCTTTAAACAGATCCATGTGACGCACTCTGACACATTACGCCTATATACGAATAATTTCTACGCCTCTCATCGCCATACCAGCCTAAAACGTAAAGAGGGAGCCAGCCCTTATTAACCTCCTTTCACTTACATGCAGTAATATAACTATCCTTGTAACTAGATTACTAGTGCATTCATTCCATCACATATTCCATGGCTACTCCGACTGTAGAACTGGCAGGCAGCTCGTATACAGATCTTCCAATGGAAGGAAACCCTTTCAGATTGACCTTTTTAAAATGAACTGGAAGAGAGGAATTCTGATACCATATAAGGATCCTCGCTCGCTGCAAGGTCTGGCATGTGTCCCATTCATTCAGTTAGCAGGACACTAGTCTAAAGCTGTATAAACTGTTTACACAACCATAATCTAGTTCCTTGGTAATAGGGACATTGGGGCTGGAAGCTGTATAGTTGACATGTTCATTGCCAGATCCTGCAATTCTGGTTTAGGGAAATTCTAATTAGCCTTTTCGGGGTCTTTAAGATCATTTTCTTGACTTTTGTCATAAGTACTGTCGCATAACAATGTGGGGGTTGAGGATCCGTTGAAGTGCATTAGGGCTGAAGTTGGTGACATTTTCAAAATGAAGCATTAAAATTTTTTTCACTTTTTTTAGTGTTTTTTTTTTTTTTTAATGTACTTTTTTAACAGCCCTTAATGGCGTGCACCGCTTGCTACATATGCCTGCTCAATGCTGGCAGGTGCTGTGGAGACTCGGCTCTCCCCAGCGCTTCCTGGTTTGGCTTAGCCAATCAGGAGCCGGTGACGTCACGGATGACGCCAGCGACAGCAAATTCAATTGGCTGAGCGCCGCTATTTGAATTTGCCGGAGTGGAGTCTCCCCAGCGGCTGCCGGCATTGAGCAGCCAGATGTAGTGAGCGGTGCACACATGGAAGCACTGCTCGTTACATTTACTATACACAACAGAAATCCGGATTTCAAAAACGAAAAATGCTGTTGTCAATTTGGAAATCCGGATTTCCAAATCGAAAATGCTATTTTCGATTTATGCATATCAAAAATGGCATTTTTGATTTTAGTAAATGTTAAAATCAAATTTTGTAAAATCGAAAAATTCAATTTTAGTAGATTTTGCCCTATGTGCCTTCTATTGCTTTGACACTGTCCATAAAACTCCTGTCTGGTTAGTAGGTTGACTGACAAAATCTGGCTGGCACCCCCCTACCCGTGCCCCGCAGCAGCTAAAGAAGAGGAATCTTCACTCCATAAGACGCATAGACATTTTCCCCCAACTTTTGGGGGGGAAAATGCGTCTTATGGAGCGAAAAATACGGTACAGTGTTTTGCATTAATACTTGTTTGACTATTTGAATCTCACCTCTCAATATAACAATTAATTGCCCTGTTTCCTTATAAGCTCCTTTGCTCTATATAATCAGTCAGCAACAGCAAGGTGGAGGTAAATGGATGCAGACTATTTTTAATTAATACAGACATATTTTCTTAATTCTCACACAGAGTAATAGGGTACTGTGTCAGAGGAATGTGCAGTAGATTTAGTAACCTCTCCTCCAATCATTGCTGGCCTTAAACATGTTATGGCAATAAACGTACATTTGTAGTTACGCTTCCTTGTTCCTCTGTCACTTTTGCACCCAGCTTTCCATGTCGTTACAATACATACTTTATTTTCTCAATTTTCATCAGGGTAAGCAGGGCCTGCTAAAGAAAAATACAATGCCACAGTGTTAAGTTCAGAACTAAACATGAGACCAAGGAAGGTGTCCTGCTTACCTTAGTGGAGTTCTCTAATTGGGTCAAATTAACCTAAACACTTACATGCTACGCATTCATAGATTAGCCAGACCACTGTATTGGTTGGCCCACCATTTTCAAAATATCTTGAAACCCCCCAAAAGTTATTAAATCCTTTACCCTTTTCCCCTACCCAGCAGCCTACTTCCTAGCCCAGACAAAAACCTATTCCATCAAGGCAGCTCCTTTTTAAATATCATATTTTAGCTTTGAGGTAATGGTCCTCTGAATTTACATGCCTCCCCACCTACCGATTTTGTTTGTATGATTTGGTAATACTTCCAAGGTGACCTACTGTGATGGTTGGTCCAGGAACCAAGATTTACACAGATCATTACGTCTGTGCCTGTGAGCTTTCTCTGCCCTAAGCCTTGAAAGGCATGTGGTATCTCAGCGGTTTCCTGTGTGTTTGGCCACACAAAACAAGAACAAAACTTTTTTTTTTTTTCCCATTGACCAGAATTTGACCACACATTTTCAGTATTGCTTTTTATAAGGGTCATGCCAACAATGTAAACAAAAAGAAAAACAACTTACTAAATGTTCAGTTATTTTCTACTGTTTCTATCTAGCAGTAGTCCTAGGTGTATTTTATTGTATGGTTGTTTAGTCAGCCATGAGTGAACTTTCACCTCTTCCTGTGTGTAGGTTTCAGCAGTTTCATAGGTTTTACTATTTATTACAAAGAGCTTTTTTTGCAACAGATATGCAACCAGTGTAAGCTCTAAGTGCCATCAGGTACTCGCACAAAGACAAATTTGTTGCTGTCCATTTTTATAGGTCTATTTCCACTGGTGAAGTCCTTGGGATTTCCTGCATATGTTGTTTATAATAAGTGTCTGCTGTTAAGGCACACCTTTTCATGATAGTTGCTCCATTTGTAGTAGATGCCAAGATTCTACTAATATACAATATTTTGAAGCAACTCCAGGACTTGTAGTCTCTGTAGACTTGTCACGAGGAGAATTAGCAGAAACCAAACACCTTCTGCAAAAACCTCGTAGGTGGTTTTATCTGTGCAATTTTTTTTAACAAGGGAAATTGTAGCATCACAAACCCTCTTGTGCTGCCAGATGATACCATGAGATCTTGGACTCTTCAAAAACATGATGACAATGTCTTAACACACATAATTATTATCAAGCAGCACAAGAGGCTCTTCAAGATAAATAATTGCCATAACCTTCCACTGAAAAGATCCTGTGATCAAAACTTCCCAGGCGACAAATCCTGAATAAAATTACAGAAGTGGAGAGAGAACGGATTTTTATCAAGTAACACAAACCATATTTGCAGAATATGTAAATGTAATTATTGAACTATATGGTAAGAGTTCACATGATTGAACAAAGCTTAATACTTTTGCGCTGCACAATTTCAATGGCGACATCTTGTTTTTTTTTTCTTTGTTTTGCAGGTACTTCAACCATGCCGGTCCAACACAGAACAATAGTGATTGGTAACACTCAGACACTGAAAACTCCAGTGGGCATTGTCCGACTCCTGGAAGCGATCTTTACCTGTGTAACATTCAGTTTAATTGTACACACAGGGAGATGGTCTGGGCGAGTAGGTGACTTATGCATGTTTTCCTGGTGCTTCTGCTTTGCGGTTACTCTGGTTATCCTGATTGTGGAGTTTGCAGGTCTACAGGGCCGGATGCCAGTCTCCTGGAAGAACTTCCCCATCACCTTTGCTATGTATGCCGTACTCATGTGCCTTTCTGCTACAGTTATATACCCAGTGCACTTCCTGGAGGACAAAGCATATAACAATGAGGTTCGCACTTACCAAATAGTGGCTATTGTGTTTTCCTGCCTGGCCACCTTGGCCTACATCATTGAAGTGTCTTTAACCAGAGCTAAGCCTGGCGAAGTCACTGGCTACATGGCCACCACTCCAGGACTTTTGAAGGTCGTAGAGACCTACATTGCTTGTATCATATTTGTATTTGTTTCTGAGCCCCCTCAATATGAAAGGCACGATGCCTTAAAGTGGTGTTTAGCAGTTTATTGTATCTGCTTTATATTATCTGTTGTGGTCATTATCCTTTGTATCGGAGAGTGCACAGGCTGGTTGCCATGTGCTTTCAACAAGTTCCTTAGTGCTTATGCGCTATTAGCTGTCCTCCTGTATGCGTCCGCCATGATTATCTGGCCAATTTTCGCTTTCGATAAGAAATATGGTGGACAGTCGACCCGACCATCAGATTGCCGCCGCTCAGGGTCTTTCCATTATGTGTGCAGTTGGGACAAGTTATTAGCTGTTGCCATCCTGACAGCCATAAACCTTATTGCGTACATTATGGACCTTGTTTATTCAGCAAGGCTTATCTTCATCACTGTCTAAATTATGTAATTATTTTAATGTCACATAAAGGTTACAGGGTTTACCCTGCCTGGCCAGAATATTAGAAATGAGAATTACAGGAGCCTACAGTAAACTTACACCTTGTCTGAAAATGCTTTGATTTTTTTTTTTCTTCTGTTTATATGGGTGTTTTATGTTATGGTTGCTGCTTGTTTTCGGATATAAATATTATTATGAACGATGCTGCATGCACACACTTGGTTGATTACCAGAGGGGGCTGCCTGTCTTGGGGGTGCGTTCTTTAAAATAGCTGTGGACTATCCTATGAAAAGCATTCTTCATAGAATTTAAACAGCTGTAGTTTGGTCTCCCAAAGGAACAATTTGTTACATCATAATAAAAAGGTTTACTTTTCTCCTGAAAACCATATCTAAAGTTTAGCAAATTACATTAGTTATGAACAAATTTGACGCTCTTGCTTTTGGGGTAGCTGTTTCCATTATTACAGCACAGTCCCGGCTCAATCTATGGTACGAGACAGTAGCTTTCTTTATCACAAGACTTCTATACCAATCCTTTTATTCCCCGTCCGTTCCGCCCCGGGTAAAGAAATAGGATTAATTAGCAATCACATTTTATTATGAGAGACAAATCCAATTGTATTGCAAAGCCATGGGAGAGAAAGCATGGTATGTTATAAGCAAAAAAACCTCTTCATTTCCAACATCAGTTCAGCATAAATGCACAACCAGCCATAAGCATAAAATACACCATCGATATTTATCATCCGTATTTAAAGTTAAGGAGCAGTTTCTAAAATTCTGGCCATGAAATTCCATTTTTTTGTGACAAGTCCATCACATTTTACAGTACTTTGACAGAAATACTTTGATATCAAGTTTGCAATGTATTTAATTTTTTTACATTTCATTATATATACACATATCTATATAACCACTGCTTTTTTTTTTTTTTAACACTTTCTATATCGAGGGGCCAAGAGTAACCTGTTTCAAAGAACCTTTATCCTGGACTTTTATTACAAGATGGAAGTGTTGATATTTCCTGTTTAGTACATTTACTTTTACTTGGTAATTTGAAATGTATGTATTTTTTTTAACCCAAAATCAAAGTTTTGTACACAAATTTTTAATGCATTTTCTTTATTTACATTTTATTTTCAAGCCAAAAAAAATTGTAAATACCTCAAACTCATATAAAGATTATAGCAAATTCTAATTAGCAAGTAAAGGAGAGTGAACAGTGCCTGTGAGAGGTTGTACGTCGAATAGACAGTTAAGGGGACCCTTTAAAACCCAAAAAATCACTGCCAGTGCATGAAGGTAATGTTGCAGGGGGTAATTCACTTATGTTTTGTTACCTAAAGTTTTTAGGATAAAATTCTGTAGGCAATCCAAGGAACCTTACTGGAGAATGGAATAATTATTTGCTCTCTGATATTTCTTTGTACTTTTTGCTTGAAAACACCCATAAAATGTATTTCGTACTTTGAGCTGATTCCCACTGTTTATAATTTAAAGTGATAATACTTAGCGCTTCACCTTTTGAAACACTGCTTAATAAGTGAACAAGATGCTAGTGAAACAGCATGCAGGTCCTTCCTTTCTTTATTCCTGTATGTAATGATCTACCTAACTGCAAATGAATGAAGAACCAGTCAACAGTACAACTTGATCATCTTTTAAAGGACCCGCAATACCAGAGATAACACTATCTACATTTACATGGCAATTATTCCTAATAGATACTAAGATACTATAGATCAGTGGTTCTCAACCTGTGGGTCGGGACCCCATTGGGGGTCGAATGACGATTTGCCAGGGCTCACCTAAGACCATTGGAAATATAGGGTTCGAATGGGGTCGCCCAATAATAATTAATGAATGGGGGTCACCAAATCACAGGGAATTGTACTAAGGGGTCGCGGCAATAAAATGGTTGAGAACCACTGCTATAGATACTATGTAGGAATAATTGCTGTGCCGTTCAAATGGGATTTTTTCACTTATCCGGTGTTAACAGTTCTTTAGGGTAAACTAGACATTTTACTGCTTGCAATAAAATCCAGAAAAAAATGTCTAAATTGCAGCTAATTGATTTGAGTTGGTGACCCCCCGACAAATCCCACAGTGATTTTTTTTTCTAGATTTATTGTATTACACAAAAACCTGCATTTTGCAGTAAAACATGTTTAGTAAATTTTGCAGACATTTTGAAACCTGGGCTGTGGTTTTTAGGATTTTATTTTTCAGTATTTTTTTTTGTGCTGATTAACAGCAAGTGGTAAAGTTTAAATAAAATTTGCCTGGACATAGTTTCAGCCATGATAAAGTTCCTTGACACAAGTTTGACAGTCATTAAAGGAAACAATAAATGTATTATTTATTACAGTTATGTCCTCTTTTGGGCCTCAGGTATTTATATCCAATAATTCATTCCAAAGAAAATGCTGAATTTATATTTTTGATGATCATTAGTTAGTATCATTAAAATACCTCTTCTGTACGTATAGAAGTGGCCGTATAAAAAGGGACAAATGTTATCCAGGTCTGTTAACTCATAGCAACCAATCAGATGCTGATTTTCATTTTTCTAGCTCTTCCAAACCATCTGTTGATTGGTTGCTATACCTTGATAAGACTTCTGAAAACTTTGTATCCCTCTATATATTCTCAAAAGTCTTTCTGAAACCAAAAATATTACATTTCATTGTTCCATTTTCCTTCTATTTAACAGCATGCTTGTTTAGACACTTACTTTATATCACAACAATCGGCTGTGGTGTGCCAATTCTATTTACCTCCATCTTGTTTTGCATGAGCTTATATTAAGCATATTGTTATGTATTTTAAAGTGAAAGTGCCTTAGGTTTAAAATTATTAGTATTGCTTAAATCGTATATGCATAGGTTAGCTTGTTCTTATTTTTGTAATATGAAAGAAGATGAAAAATACCTGTACATTATTGTGCCTTTATGCCAATATCCTATACTTTGGAAAAACAGTAATAAAAAAAATATATATATATACAAAATGGCTGATTGTATTCTTAGTTTAACTGGATATTGCTCAATTGCTTTTGATTCTTCTTTTTTCTTGAAACTGAAACTTCTTAGGCCTCATTGTCAGTATAGGGAGCCCTGGCTACATTAGTCTAGTTTATCTACTTGTGATTGGGCAAGTGGACATTGGTGACCATTACTTTACATTTATGCATAACCTACATCCCTAATCCCAAGGTGCAAGGGAAAAATATGGAGCCAATGCCCTGCATTTATATATGGGTCGGCATGACTTGTGGACACTCCCAACCTACAGTCATCTCATAGACCACCCACTGCTGACAAGGAAACACTTGCTGCTTTACTCCAATCTCTATCTACCCATCCCCAGAAAGAGTGAAAGCTGTCCAAATGCCAACACAATGGATATTACATCTTTAGCCGGCAAGGAGGAGGAGGCTGCTGGGTATAGCTGGTATTCCTATCCCTATAGATACTACGGACTTAAAACAACTGCCATCTTCACTGATTCATCACAGCTGGCTGAACTACGAGAGTTGCTATTTTATGGTAAAAGAACTGCAGGGTGCATCTCCGATGGTTGGGGAAACTCATCCCTTGCAAGCAAGTTGTTTGTATAGAATATTCAATGAGATCCATATACAAGTTAAGAATGATACTGGCTGTTTTTTAAGCAGCTGGAGAGGTCATTATCCTGCGAATGTGTATTTTGGGCACTAGCTGTGCAGTGAAATGTATAAAATGCTCAAATAGAGCAAAGGGGAGATGCACTCTCTTGAAAGCTAATGTTTATGCTCCTTATGCCAAATCGTAATGATAAAAGCTCAGTAAAATGCATTCAGCAGCAGAAGCAGGTGCCTATCCTAGTTTTAGGGTTTGCAAGATCCTGATTGGAAGACGCTGCCAGTGTTATTTATCATTGATGTAACTGTTACCAACAGATACTGGTCAAGCCAGTGGTGAATATATATATACCCTGATAGCGGGTACACCACTGTGGGGCAGAGCAGGAACACTAGTGACACACCAGTGAATATGATTTGAAATCTCTGGCATTGACATTTTAGCAGTCGCTGTGTACATAAATAATGGCTAAAACCACTGTGTGCATACATAACAAAGGTTGAAAGGGCAAGCTGCTGCTACCTGTCTCCACTGAGCTGGTCTGGCATTAGGCAAAGCACAAACTGCTTAGAAATTATTAACAGGCAAAAAGCATCCAGTATATCATTACATATACCAGGTACATCAGTTATCTGCGTCATAGTATGGCTATCTTTCCATCGAAAAACTCGATCAAACAACTCGCACGAGAATCTCGCTGGATCAACCGAGAGTGGTCTTTCCGACATTAATAAATTTCACCCCATGTATTCTTTTCCCTTATCTGTAAATGGGGTTTTATAGTAAAATAAATATTAAAGTAATTGCTTATATAAACTACTTATTTTATTTTACATATCCTTAGTTGATATAAATATGTATTTTAATCTGTAATAAAACTGTATTTAATCTGCTGTAGTTGGATACTGGTATGATCCAGTCCTAATACTAAGCACTAATACTAATGAGGACCCTACTAATTTAGGAAGCTTAAGCTGTATGTTCTCAGTGTAAGGAAAGTTCTGCCCAATAGGAAGTAAGTCCAAAGGAAGTAACGTCACTGAACCTGCTGCTTTATTAAAGGAGAACTATTGTTCGTTCAAAAAAAAAATTACCTGATTGCTTTAGCAGCAGTGCGCTAAGTGCTTTCATCTCACTATCCACAGCCCAGGATCGTGAGATGGAAACAACTACCCCAGCTGCCTCTCGCTTCCATCCCCTTAGATTGTAAGCTCTATGGGGCAGGGACCTCAATCCTCGTGTCAATCATAACCTGGCACTTAAAGTGTTTTTATGCTTGTACGTTACTCACTTGTATTGTGTAATGCACTTTTCCCATATCTGTCTTATATTTGTATTGCTGAATTGTACAGCGCTGTGTAAATCTGTGGCGCTTTATAAATAAAATTATACATACATACCCTCTATTTAACGTATACAGCGTCATAGTACCTGCCCCCCTGGCTCAGTTTGTTGAATTGGCCATAAAGCGCACGCATAGATTGTTCTTTTTTTCATTCTGTGCATGCGCTTTATGGCCAATTCAGCAAGCCTAGCCAGGGGGGGCGGATACTATGATGCTGTATCAGGCAATCAGGTAAGTTTTTTTTATCTAACAATATTTCTCCCTTAACTCCAGCAGCAGGAAGTGCAGGCTATAGCTTAGGCTCATAACTTGATAGCTGGACTGGCGGTATAACCCAAGCACTCTCCCCAAACTGTTCTATTTCTAATCTGGTTGATCAACACTGCATTAAAGGCACAGCTGCTTTTAACAGTGAAAACCAAACAAATAATATTAATCTGGAAGAATGTGCATTAAATTTAAGCTCCATTCTATCATTTAAAAGGGAAACTAAAGGATTGTAGAGCACCACACACACAATGTCTCTTAGTAGCCTGAAATTCGCTTGCCATTGCTATGGTTTTTTTATAGCAACTATTGGAATGTGGAAATCATCCTCTTTTCCTCCTCGGTGTGGATATCTGCTGTCTATAGCAGAGTAATTATAGGATTCTCAGTAAAATTATTATTGTGTATTGTTTTTTTTTTCTTCTTCCAGAAAACCAAGCTATATGAGCAATTCAAGCCATGTAAATGAATATTTTCTCACCAAATTTTACAACTAATATACTAATCAATAAACATACATGAAATATTCATATTTATAAATGGTATTGTACTTCTTCTCAGGATTAGGATTATTTGCCTTTAAATTGAAAGTAAATATATCAGTACATGAAGGAGACTGGACCACTCTGAAGTGTTGTTTGATCTGTAGTATACATAACCATAAACATATAAACACACGTATTAATGATGTTTCTGTGCATTTGCAGTGTAATGTTTAAGGTATGAATTGTTGTTTTCGCAGACATTACTTGCAAAAACTTGTTTGATTCTTTGTACCATTTGTACCATTGATACCGTGGGACCTGTTTAGATATGTCATTGCTTCTGTAATATTCATAGGTACACCTTCAATTAATGATGTTACTTGCAGTCCTGGGATATGGTTTCTTGTTTACTAAGGCCTAGTGAGACACCTAGTGGCTGGCTTTAACACTTAATCCAAAATATTATTGCTATAGGACTAATTCGTCAGTGTAGATTGATGTTTTTATTAGACACATATCATGATGTACACATTAAGGGGGTTATTCCGTAAAGTAAGAATTTGACAGGTAGCGGATTCTCATTATAAAGTCACGACTGTGACAATTCTCCCATTATAAAATCGCGACCCCGACAATTTTAAAGTGACGACCGCGACAATATTCCCAGAGAAAAATTCTCATTATAAAATCATGACTGTGACAGTAGCAGTCTATTGCGACTGTCTTTAGCTGGCGAATTCACATCTTTACACAACAATTCGGACTTTACAGAATGACCCCCTAATAGAGAATAGAAATGAAAAATATTTACAAATGTGCATACACACTGACACAAAGACACACACCACACAGGTGGTTCAGATAGTTGTTTGGGGTGGACTGGCACTACAAAACAAGTGTTTAGACAAAATGTCCAAACCAGAGAAAACAGAAAAATAGAAATGTATATACATTATGTGTGACCAATTGGGGAACACGGAGTAAGGGGGTTCCTCAACCCAGGACTTGTAAGTTCATCTAAACAAGCATAGCCAGTCCTTCAAAAACACAAAGCATGTTGTCTATGGTTTAGTGTCCTTTTAAAGCTCACATTACTCAGATATTTGCTAAAAATATGAACTTCACCAAGACAAGATCATTCATTTTGGGAATTTAAATGTGTAAAGATATATATGTCCAAGCCAGAGTAATGGAATATAACTAATGTGTATAGATACAGTATATGTCCCAAGCCAGAGTAATGGAATATAACTAATGTGTATAGATACAGTATATGTCCC
>JAKJJM010038165.1:0-13398 GCA_021901965.1 Pipa carvalhoi
TGAGTCTTTGTGGTCTTAATCGGGGAGAATTCGCGGCCGAGAATTCTCGCTTCTCGGCCGAGAATTCTCGCCCGATTAAGACCGCAAAGACTCAATCGAGTCTTTGCGCTCTTAATAAATTTCGCCCTTTGTGTTAAATGAAATCAGGTCCCATATCTCTCCTAATGTTTGATTTCTAATTACAGTTAACATAGGTTATTACATGAATGCAAATGTCTGGAATCACAAAGAATGGCCTTTGTCTTTAAATCAATTCATTTTTTTCAAGGAAACATTTAACTGATTACAAACATATTTAAGGATTTAATTCTGTCATTTTGCAAATGACAATCACTCCATAAAATGAGCGTGTATTTTTATTAACATATAATGGCAAAACCTCATTTTAGCAGCCTGTAGTTCAGTGTCCTAATAGAAAGCTTTCTTTGTTCATTCTTAATTAATCATGCTTAAATACTAAAAGGTTATTAGAGAAGCATTTAGGAAATCCAGTGCTGTTCCATTAGGCTAGGTTCACACGAGCGTATAATGATGCGTAGCGCATCATATGCTCATGAAACCTAGCCGCACAGCTTATCCCATTGAACTTACCTTGTTCCGCCATACGCTAGCAAAAATGCGATGGCTAGCGTTCGCACGTGCACGCGCTTGCGTTATGCACTCATGTCATTGGAGCAAGGTAAGTTCTATAGGGAAGAGTGGCGAGGCTTTTTTTTTCACACGAGCGTATGATGCACTGCGCATCATAAGCTCGTGTGAACCCATCCTTAATCAAATACATTTTCATTCTTTGGGCTGAAAGGTATGTGGTCCACTGCCATTTTTAAGGTTCAGTGTTTGTTCTTAAGATAAAATATCAGCCTATTATTATTCTGTGAAATCAAGTCTAATCAAAGAATCAGACTGACAAAGATGCTAAAGATAGTGTCCACTACTGTTCTGAAAGAAAATGGAAACTAGATCTAACAAGGAGTGAAAAATAAGGAAAGTTGTGTAACTGAACGAGAGGATAAATATGTGAGTCTACAGTCTACAGCCTGAGAAACACATACTTTACAGGTCATTAAAGGAATATTTTCATGCCCAAACCTTCCTGTTTCAACAGTTCTGTTTTATTTCTGATAATCTGCCAAAACACAGACATTTCTTAGTTCTGCATGCTAAAGCAGATAAGTTACTGGTCGTTAAAAAGATAATATGTCACAGTGGATTTACATGAGCTTTATTAAACTATTACTGTGTCCTTGCATCTATATAGTCACATAGCGCATGCTAAGAGTTCTGTACAGTTAAACCTTAGGGAAAGTTAAAAACGCAATTTATATTTAATAGCTACAAACACATATAATGCGTGGAAAAGGATGACCAACCTCAGCCTTCTCATTGTTTGCCAACAAGCTCATATTAAGAGTTTTTGGGTTGTGACCTTAGTGGAATGCCTGCATTCATCACTAGAGAGTTTTTAAGCAGACCATGTAAACAGCTAATGTATTCAGTTCTACTTGGTCTCAGTTGAGTTATATTCAAAATCTCTAATATAAAAAAATAGTCAAACTCATCCATTGGTACTTTAAAAGGTCCATTTATGGTTAGAAGGCATTTGCTAGCATCTGTTCTGTCAAGTATGTGCCAAGAAAATCATATATTTTATGAAATATAACTGAATATATTATTTTTACAATAAGAAAGCAGGTTTCTAAGTCCCACTAAAATAATAAACCTGTCTACCAAAAGCAACACTAGAAATTAAAATGGGATAAATGCCTTAAATGACTGAAACTTATTAATGGACTAAGGGATAAAACTTCTTGCCATTTTTCAAACAATTTTTCAAACACCTTTATGTTTTACTTTCATTTGCATTTGGGTCTGAGGTCTAGTAAAGGTGTAAAAAATGCTTATTAGTGCATTTATTGTAAAGATTTCTTTGTTTTTTCTTTATACACGTGAAAGGTGAAATAGAAATAGATAGAATATTCACACAATACAGTTAGTGGGATATGATGACACTGACATCACTGTCCTTCAATTGTCAAATTCGCCTCACTCCGAATGACTTCTCAATCTACTTCTGTAGTGTACCAGAGTGGACACTACTAAAGTAAATTAGTAATTTAAAAATATTAATTAATGAGATGTGTTTCCCTTCGAGGGTAGTGACCCCTACTTGCCTTATTTGGGATTTCCCTGAGGAAATATTATTATTTTTCTGATGAGTCATAACCTGAGAGGTGGGATCAAATAAGAGTTTATAAAATATCCTAGCACAGGAAGTATGTGAGGAATAGTACAGCAGAGAAAAGACAGCATGTAGAGCCCAGAGAGTAGCACCCTAGGAGTACTGGGCCTTTATTTTTCTTTGTTTTAACTCCATGGTTGATGAAGCCACAGGGTTGCCCCATGACATAGATATTTGACCCTGGTCCATCTGGCCTGTTACCCGTGTCTGGGTTATTACAAGTGGTGTCACGAACAGGATGTGCCTCCTGCACCTTCCAAAAGACTTTTAAAAATTTACAGAAATCACCATTTTGTTTCCCGGGCTTTTGACGGTTTTCTACCCATAATTCTCAGTGCCAGAAGTCCTTTCCCAGGCTCAGAGAAGTAACAGCCAACCACAGAGTACCTAGTGGGCGTGTTGGCGCCAAAATTATTGTGTCCGTCCCCAAAGAATTAAAAAGTGCAGGAGTGGTGGCCATCTTAGAGGAGAGAAACTACTGGGAAAAGCTGAATACATTATTCCACAGAGTAGGTAACTCTGTTAAACAATTCTACCTCAAAACCTGTCTACTTCATTATGGCACAGCCTACCTTCACAGTGGCCCAAAAGATGATGGCAGCCTATACTGGGAGGAGATTTACACTTATTGCACCGCTGGCAGAAGTAGAGACCTGAGGAGGAGGAACGAAGCTATGCTTCATATGCCTAGCGTGTAGTGGCATTCAGCAGGCTCTTTATCAGACCGCAGATGCTACATGTCCTTACTGCGGCGCAAAGTTATTCTGCGGCCCTATTGTCCAGCCGACAGCAATACTGGAAATGGAGAAAGTGGAGAGAGAGCTCCTGCGGCAGCTGATGATGACCATCACCCCACAGGATGGAAAAACGCTACAACAGAGATCTGGAGCCAACCCTGATGGAAGTTTGACGGGAGCCCTTTTCCAACCGGTTCTGGCACCCAGTTACACTTCGGGGAGCAGTGAAACCCCCGCTGATGCAAGCCCGCTCACAACCACGGATCCAGAGGAGGAGGCGGCCCACGCTTTCGTAGTTGCTGCTATGTCTACCCCTATTGTTCCGGACCCGCTGGAGATCCAGAGTCGGGAGACACATTGCCTGGATGATACCAAGGCCCGTCTTGCACCAGCACCTGTCCGCAAGCAACCCTCAAAAGGTACTGTAAGCTCTAGTGTGGTGAGTGACCCCAGGTGGAAGGATTATCCCCTCAGTCCCTCTAGCAGTGGGGATAATTTTGTGCCCTGCAGACCCCCTTCTCCTACTGGGGGTGATTCCAATTTCACTCCATCTCCAATGTGTATGGAGATTCCACTCGAATGTTGGGTGTTACCTGGCATTGCCCCACCGTAGTGTGTCCCGGGTCCAGAGACTCATAAATCACTGGGTATTTACCAAGTACGGGTTTTTTATGCCCTATGCTTCCCCTGAGGTCTATGATTTTGTAGAAATAAATTTATTGGGTTGAGTCCAGGAGGAGATCATTTGAAACGAGAACATGGACAAATCCTGCCTTACAAACCCTAACGCCAGGGAGAGGGCCCGTGATAAGGCAAAAATAGAGGACATAACAAATAGGTGGTGGTATGGGCACACAATTTTGCACCATTATGTGTGTTTGGGGGGGAAGTACATGCTGGAGCCTTTGTTATTTTCTATTGATGTCACCCTGCCCAATGGAGAAGTAGTGGAGAAACCTCACCCCCACTACTACGTGTCCTTCGAGGTTGCCTAGGACAGCTACCTGGACATGCACTAACCCTTTGTGAGGTGATGCTGAACTCTGGGAAAGAGACTTTCCCAGAGTCCAGCAAAGTGTCACTGCGCATGGGAGACTTAGCCAGCACAGGATTATGCAAGATAAAGATGATTCTGGAGCATAGAAGAGAATCCAATCCTAAAGAAAGGGACAATCCAAGGTCTAGAAATTGAAGCACTGCAATAACTATGGAAACCAATGTGCATGTTGTGTATCTGAAGATCTATTTCTTTTTTTGGACTTGTTTAAAGAAAAGAAAGCAGCAACCATGGTTTGAATGTTTAGCCCTTGCAGTGGACTCAGTTTATTCTACATCACAACTTCCTCACCAGGAGCACCTTGGCAGTCAAAGGAGGAAAGGTATTCACCACCTGCACCTTTCACACACATCCAAAAACACATTTTCCTTTATTTTTTTATTTTTCTTTGTTTTAACCCCACGGTTGCTGGAGCCACAGGGTTGCCCCGTGACATGGATATTTAACCCTGGTCCATCTGGCCCACTACCCGTGTCTGGGTTATTATACTGGCAGTTCAGCCTACGATATATGATCCACTTGGTGAGACAAGTGTACTTCATTTTCTGGTTCCTGGGTACTTTAGAACAATAATTTACAAATGTGTTTTGGAACTCCTTCACATCAATGGAGTAATGTAGTAAAGTGTTTTAGTATTAAAAGCATGCAGTAAATGTTTAAGAGATATTATGATAAGCAATTATTATTTCTGTCTAATGTTTTGCAGACACAGGATAATAGTGACACAGTAGGAAATAATAGTCCATCAAGTTCAACCTCTATAAAACCATCAGTCTCCAAGTTCCGTTGGAGAGAGGCAAAACCTTTGAGCAGTCTAGCTGCCAATAGTCTTCTAACTGAAGGGAGATCCCTTTCTGATACCAATGATGGCAACCAAGCCTATAAGTCTGATGGGAGGCAGTAGGGCACTCTCTAATTATCCTATAAACAAATATGTAGATAAATAAGGATTTCTGAGTCATAATAAACTTGATACCTTTATGTTTTACTGAACATTTATGGAAAAAACTATTTAAAAAAAAATAGCTGTACTTTCCTTTAAATGGTAATACAGATTGTGCTGTGCTATGAAGAGTCTGCACACTATGTAGATGCTACATTTTCCTTGTAGGAAAAAGTGATTTCAATTACATTATTAAAAGACGCCTACTTCTTTGAGTGTCAACTGAAGTGCCCCAGAGATTGCCTGGCTGCTAAATACAGCCTTGTTGTGAACCAAACGCATTGCTTTGCTCGCAGCAAAGAGAATTAATTACATTGTGGAGTTTGAATCAATAGTACATATTTATTGTGCTAGTTATATAATATAAAAATAAATGAGGAAAGCTCTACAAAACATCACCAAAAAGACATTTATGTACTTACTATAACTCATTACCAATTAACCTCACCAATAATTAATTTTCCAAAATGTGCTATTTAAGCATAATTGCAAATGCTCATTAAAGGAAGCTGCCACAATAAATCCAGTTAAGATATATGTAGGAGTAAATAGGCAATGATTAGTAGGTGGACCTTTGTAGCTGAGAAGAAATATTTACTAACCAACATGAAGAGAAATGAGGGGGCAGTGAATAAAATATCTATAAAACCATAAGGTCTAGTCATAGAAATGTAAAAATCCCTCATTACAATATGAATGTTTAATCTACACCTCAGGAGCACTTGGAAATTTTAATGGTTTCCTTTAAATTCACAAACATACTTGAAGCTAACAGTCAATTAGCTGCTAAAGTACATTTTTTTGCTTTCATTGCTTAATTTCCATATGTCTTTTGTTAAGAGAGGTTGGATCTTTAATTCTAGTTGTGAAAAAAAAAACTGTAGAAAGGGGAGTTCATCCTAGACTACTTTCCTTCAAAGAAACATATCTGTAATTCAATATACTGTATTCAAGTTTCTTATTTACCTCTGTTCTCCATTACTCTTTTTGATCCTCAGCTCTCATCCATGGCATCTAAGACACACCTGAGACACACCTAGGGGCCCTGAAGGGATGCAAGAAGGAAACTAGAAGATGGATCCTCTTACCACAGTGGAGTTAGCATTTCTTAACCCGAGATTGCAGAGTTGAAGGGACTTCTGGACTTCAGCCTTAACCAAAATGACAATATATAAGCTTTCCTGTGAGTGAACCCCCAGCTCACAGGTTATTCTAGGTTAATTCCCATTGGTGGCAGCTGGCTGTGACAATTCAGTGGAATGGAAACACTCTGGAGCATAAGAGAACTGGAACACAGAATCACAGAGGAGCAGAAATACAGAATTCACAGGGGCACACAAAGTTGAAACAAATTAAGTGAAACATTCCAAGGACAGGTAGTTACAGTTTGCTCATGCAGATTGCACTGGTTGTAGATCTTATTAAATATAATTGTTTGATTGCAAGACAGATTCTGGTCTGAAGGTAATTTTCAAACACTTTAGGGTATATGTAGATAGATCAAGGGAAACAAATCCTGTGCTGTAAATTTATGAAAATGCTGCTGACAGTGGTGGATTAAGTATACCTTGGGCCCCATGTTGTTTTGAAGATATGGGCCCCCACATGCCCGCCCTTAACTCCACCCACAGTCCAACTCAGACTCTGCCTTTGGTCTGCTTCATATTGTGCTGCCCCCCACAAGCCCCCTCCCATGCTGTGGTGTGACCACAATCCCCCTTCCATACTTTGCTGCTGTCTTCACAACCCTCTTTCCATACTCTCTACCTGCCTATGGGGATATGAATGATCACAGCCATGGACCCCCACGGGATCCAAGCGACAGCCCATAATGCCCCCATCTTAATCTGCCACTGGACAGTGGTATAAATACACTAGAAGGGGATCCAATGCAAAATACTTACTGGATCATCCCCCCCTTCACACACACACACACACACACACACACACACACACAGTTATTTTGCAGGAAATGACCTGTTTTCAACAGTTGAATAGGCAGCTCTGGGCCCTAATTCCCCTATGGGCAAAGCAGCAGCTGCTTCCCCTGCCTCTATAGCAAATAAGCTTCTGGGTGCTGACTGTTGAACTTCTACAGGAATTTCTGATATTTTAAAAGCTTCAAAAATGCTTTTTGTACATATACATCATTTATTTCCCTGCAGATATAGAGCAAGTTTGACCAGCTGGAGTGACAGGACCTAGATGGTGCCGCTGAGTGAATTTTATGGCCCAATTCTGTTCAAGTAATCAATGAACATTAAATAATTGTGTGCAGTCTCTTTCTATGATTTTCAAATGTTGTATGGACGCTGCCACACATCTTAGGAACCTACCATTGTTTGAAGTGCATTTGATACATTTGATGTTCCATTTCCAACTTCACATGTCATCTTAGCTAAAATTTGACTAAAGACATAAGGAGACTTTGAATTTTAGTGCAAAAAAACTCAGAATGACTTCAAATGAGCTTGTTGGCCATCAAAAGAAGTTGGTATGTTTGTCAAATGGCAAAAAAACTTTCACCGCATACCACCAAAACACACCATCAACATATCATTTCTCATGGCTGGGGTCAGGTTATGGAGATGCTCCTGGACAGCAGATCTTGGTAGGCTTGATCAACGTAAAATACATTCAACCTAAAACCAAATGTGTATAGAGTGGTGCTTCGTTGAATAATATAATAAATATAACATAAACTTTATAAATATATATATATAAATATAAAATACAATATAAATATCTGGTAATGATAAGTCTCTCAAGTCCACAAACAATTCCAAAAACAAATACTGCACAGCTCTTTTCAATGCGAAGTGTATCTCAAAACACTCAGGGCGAAATTTATTAAAATCGATTTTTTCAATTTCTCAATATCGATAAGTATCGCTGATTATTACCGATATCGCAATTATCGGATGGTATAAAACTCGATTTTGAAAAAATTGGTAAAAATCAGCCGATTTTTACCGATATCGTGATATCGCGGGCGATTTTTACCGATATCGCGGGCGATTTTTACTGATATCGCGATATCAAAAGTTTGTATTGTCATCGCGATATCGATAAAAATCAGCCGGGATGGAAAATTCGGACCTACCGGAATGACCCCCTTAGTCACAGTCACCATTGTCACTTTAGAAGAAATAGTTGCCTTATGCAACATTAGAGCCCTGTCATCAATCCCCCCCCCCCCAATTCGCTATTTTGACATGGTGAAGTCAAACAGGTGAATATGGAACAGTTCACCAAGTTGCATCCGCACCTTTGACACACTCTGCAGCTTAATCAATAGAAATACCTGAGCACACGCACAGAAAGTGATGCAAAGAGCTCTGTAAGTTCCCAACTATCACAGAGACCCAAATTGGTCATATATTCACCACATATTTTAGTCAATAAGAGAACATGGGGAAGTGGCGAATAGATGTGAATTCATAGTTCTACGCAACTATTCGGACTAGTCAATAAGGCCCTAAGTGTTTATTTTGTTAAACTGGTGTAGTTATCTGCAAAAATTACTTGCAAACTTCTCAGCAATTTCCTTAGCTTTCAACAGTATTTTTAAACATAGCTGAGAACTGCTAAACTTTTACAATAAAGATTCATAATGCAAAATGCAAATGCATTTTTCAAGGGAGCTCTCATTTATGTAATATTTAGGGGAATATTTATAAAGATCCAAAAAGATTTCTCCTGCTATAGTGATATCAATATATTATATACCTTTAATTAGGTCGGAAATATCAATATTGCTGATTTTCCGAGATTTGAATGGAAACAATAAAACTTTATATTGTTTTGTTTTTCTTTAAAATTAGCTGCAATGTTGAAAAGAAAACAATTTAGCAATTAGTATGCAATAGCAGTCTTTGATTAGATTATCTCTTTCGACCTATTTGGAACAAGAAAGTAGGACAGCCTGCGGATTGCCTCTCTGTGTCTCTAGACACCATGCTGGGTTATGTTTTCTGTGTCTGACATTATAGCGCTTAGATTCAGACCAGGCTTCCACTTGTATCCTTAGGGCATTTTTTTTTTAGTGAAATACAGATGCTATCCATTTATAAATGCTTAGTTTCTGGGAATGGCTTTCCTGTACATTACTCTTGGTTGTTTTTTATTCTAACACATAAACTATGTTGTTTTAAAGTTAAAATGAAATAAAAACAAAAAAACTTTGCTTTAATTTGCCCCCCCCCCTCTTTTTTTCTTCATCTTTTCCATTTAAAAACAGCTTTATAAAATGTACACGTATCTCGCTGAATATTCCACTATATCAAATGATAGTTTCATGTTTTGTACATTTACATAAGATGTACACAATATCACTGTAGAACAATAGCCCTGGGTCAGTTGTATATAGATGATCCTGCTGGACTCATGAAATCAAATGCTGTACTGTATTCATCATTTACAAATGTAAAGTAGACTATAGCAACAAATCAGAGGTTGGCTTTATTCTAGCTCCCTAATACCAGTGATTGGTACAGTAACACTGATTGGCTGCTATGGGTTGCTAGCAGTAGATTGCCCTTATTGATGAATTTTCTTGCAGAGAATAAATACACCATAAATGAAAAGACACAACACATGTTCAAGTCCCCAGTTTGACTTTAAAGAGGTCAGTTACAACATGGTTGATTATAAAACACATGGTTTTAAAAATAAAATGCAGTTTGAGAGGAAATCACTTGAGCCACCAGTCACCCCCCAATAAAAAGACATCTGGCCTGCTCTTCATCCAATTATAAATACCCTATAGAATCCATTGTTATCTTCTACCCTGGGACAATAATATGGATTAAACAAGCATTTTAGCATCAAAAGGCTCAACATGAAGCATCCATTTCAATTTCATCCCAGGATTACTGGATACAATTATATAAATAAGAGCAATGCATTCCTTTAATTCTGGTCAGCAATCAAAGCGACATTCTAGGGTCTGCATAGAATACACTTGAACTAAACAAAAGGGGAAGCATATTCACATAATATAAATGTGATACAGCAGTCATTACTATTGCAGTGTATTCTGTATAGTCACATTAATCTGTTTCAGCACAAAACTCATTTACAGTTTAGTAAAGCAATAGGGGGGCCCATTGGAAGTGCTGCATGATACAATACTCACTCCTCACACTGTGACTCTGCTCCACAGGCAAAGTTGTGTTAATCCTGTACTGAAATTCCATTTTTCATAATAGCTTCACATACTGGTTTAAATTATGGACAAGTGATAAGAATAGTTTATTTTTAGCAAGCATCGGCACTTTGTGCTTGTTGTTTTCAGGTACATTAATCATTGCTTTAAACTGTTATTCATTGTATTTTCTGCCTTGGGCATACGGTACCCAGAAATGCAATTAGAGGAAATGGTTCAGGTGTCTTTTTTCTAAAAAAAAGTGTACAGGTTCATCATTCAGAAGGGAAAGATAAAGCAGTGGATTTATTCAGAATAAGAAACAGAGAGGTAGATTCTGTTAGTTCACACAACTAAACTGTGACTGTGGATACTGGAATTTTTTAAAGGACCAGTAATGCTAGAAAAAATTCCATGTGGGTTGGAATAGCAGTATACATAGCTTGTGTTAAACATGTTTTCACTATATAGCAGGATGATGGTGGGAAGCAACTTCTGATTTTGAAGAATATAATTATAAGGACAGCCAGTATTTTGCACTCTTTCCTACCCCAATGACAATTTGCTAAAGAATTTCCCCCTGTATTTTGTTGTGTTCGGTAAAGCTAAAAGAGTGATCATTCTGCAAGTCACAAGTCTGCGGGATAGGATTGATAACTATGATTTTTTTATCTTTTGGTGAATGCACAAAGAAGACTAAGGAATACTGATCAAAGTTGTCCATTTTTGCAGAGGACTGGCATATTGGTTAGTGAGTAAACCACCCATTTGCCACTTAATAAAACATCAAAACTGGGGATCCATAACATAGAGAGGGACATTAAAAACAGAGTTGAGTATAATAGTTGTCTTTGCAAATATCTCCTTAACCATTATTAAGCTTAGCAGGACATCTGGCACACATTTTAGCCCTAACTAAGAAAGAGAATGTTCACCTCCATTCTTCTGAGAAATACTCCTTTCTTACCATTTGTTCAGGCTTCAGGCTGACCGTCTTCCTAACATCAAAACTGGTGTGTCCCATTGATCCAGTTAATTAGAAATTCTACTCTCTCTATCAACTCCTGACTACAGTAACTTCAATGACTTCTCTAGGATGTCCTCTGGCAGTCCTTCATCCAAAAAATGATTGGCAAGCTTCAGACTGACCTATCTCTGAAGCAACAGTGCAACTCGATTTCACAGTAGATGTGCTATAGCTTATTGCTCTTTTGATGTAGGGCTGCATACAGGTCAAGTGGGAGAAATCACATGGGGCTGCTTTCACACATGACAAGCACCATGGATGATTTAGGGGACTGCCCAACCTTTGCAGAATGTAGTTAGCGGCAGTGGTTTTCAAACCTGTTCTTAGACCTCACCAATAGTACATGTTTTGTAGATATCCACACAGCAGCACTATGTCTTCAAAATGTAATCATGACATGCACCTGTATGTACAAACTGCATGTGAACTGAATTTGCAATCATTTCAGTTAAAGCTGTATTCTAGGGTAGCCATTTGGTATGCGTTTGAATGAATGTTTAAAGGACATCTAAGCTTGGTTTTGCCTAGGGGCTGCGCCGTAGCCACAGTTTGTGGCACCCGGGGCGGTTGAGGCGGCCGCCCCTTTGGTCGGGGAAGATGCCGCCCCCACAATGTGCCCGCCCCACGTGCCGTCCGGAGCGGACTGCCCCCCCGCAACACCCACACTATGCCATTGTCTAGGGGTAATTCTTTAGGGGGGAGAGGGGAAATTTTTACCAATCACCTCCATCAATCCACTGCTGACTGCTGCTTCAAGATCCAGTCAATGTTTTTTAATTCTGCTGCAGTGTAGCAATCCTCTTCACTTCTTGCTTCCTCTTCAACAATGGTGAATTGTCTTCTACGCACGCTTAGAAGCAGTTTGAGGAGGCAAGAACAAGAAGAGGATTGTGACACTGCAGAAGAAGAAAAGAACATCTGCTGGATCTTGAAGCAGCAGTCAGTGGTGGAGCGATGAAGGTTATAGGTATTAAGTAGATGTGCTGCAGGATGGTATTGAATTTAAGCGCTATTGTTTTTGTACTTCTATCCTAGTACAATATAGCAGTACATAAAACAGGTAAAGGAATAGCGCAGAGAAGGTAGTGTGACCATAGTTTTAATGGTGCAAATACCATGACATATTTCAGGTTCAAGAGCCCTTTTTCAAGTGATCAATTAAAGAAGGTGATCAGTATGTATTTCCTCCCTACCCATTACTAATAACCCCTAGGATAAAACAAGCTAAGTTCTCTTCTAAGCAACTCTACCCCTTTAGCAAAATGCATCTCTAAAATTTCCATACAACAAAAAGAAATTGATACTAAATGACTTCATCTATTCAGTGCAGGGCTGCAGAAAAGATGTATAGGATATTTCTGCCCTGTAGCACTGAGGATATTAAAGGGACACTAAAGCTTGCACAAAAATTAGTTTGTATTAATTGGCCAGCTTACATTAAGATTAGTAAATGTTATGAAAGCAGGCTTTGGCTTACTGATTTTATAAAATCTACATAGAAATCCCTGCTGAAATAGGCATTTGGAGTCCAAGTCCCTCTGCTAGTTGTAGCCCACTCCCATAGTCAAGGGAAATGCTCCCTATCTGAGCATGTGCTCCTCCCCCTGCAGGATCGAATGGCTGAAGCAGTCACTGTTTAATGAGTCTGGGGGGCTATGGGCGGGGGGGCTACAAGTAGCAGAGGGACTTGGGCTCCAAGTGTTTATTTTAGCAGGGATTCCTACAAAGTTTTTACTAAATCAGTAAGCCAAAGTCTGCTTTTACAACATTTTCTGAAGTAATGCAAACTTTAGTGTCCCTTTAAAGGAGAACTATAGTGCTGATATAACTGCCGACATACATATAAAACTCCTTTATACTAAGCCAATTGCTACCACAAATAGTTAAAAAAAGTTTAGATAAGAGATAATACTTGCCGTTAGCTTGATTTGTTCAGTTCTAATGAAGCTGACATTTTGTCCTCCCACACTCCCCCTCCCCTTTCCCTCTTGCAAGTTAGGTAACATGAGAAGAGAAGCTGCCTGGCTGCTATTGGTTAATCAGTGTGCTGACTTTTTGACCTCACTGTTTCTGTTTGGGAAGCAGGAGATTACCGAGATACGCTAACTTGTGCACAGGCGTCACATTCCACAGTAGACAACAATGTCTTCCACATTAGACAAAATGTCTGCAAAAATGTCTGCCTCCTACGGGAGTTTTAGAAGGCTGAGTAATAAATCATCCTGCTTCAGATGAAACATCTACTGGGA
>JAKJJM010038185.1:0-16112 GCA_021901965.1 Pipa carvalhoi
GTACTAAAGAAATAAACGTTTTTGTAATATATAAGTATTTTAAAAAATGTACCTTTAAGCAGCTTTTCTGTCTGCCATCTCCCTGTCAGCCCAACATGAGTTGGGGTGGGCAGGGCTTAATGATGATTGACATTACAGCTCCTCTAATCAGATCCCAGCTAGATTGTGATTTAAGGGATCTGATTGGAGGAGCTATAATGTCAATCATCATTAATTCCCATCCACCCCAACTCGTGTCGAGCTGATAGGGAGATGCTTAAAGGAACATTTTTTTAAATACTTACATATTACAAAAAATGTTTATTTCTTTAATACAACCTAAATTAGAATTAGTGTTTTTGAGGTGACAGGTGCACTTTAAGGGCACCCCCAGCCCTACACACTGAAGGGAACCCTTAGTGAACTTTGGATATTCATCACTCGCCTGGGCAATAGCCCATCACTCGCCCTTCTCTAGCTTCTAGCCTAACTGACCTTGTGCTACTACCACATCTAATACCAATATCTATTCAGTGGTTAGCTAGGGAATCTCAAAGGTCTTTTTCCTTCCAGAAGCTTTGTTCAGCAGAACACAATAGTACTAGGGCATAACCCTAGTTGGGCCTTGTATCCACAGGTTATCCCCTCTAACTCACAGTGCAATATTGTCTTCAGGACAGGTCCTTCCCCTGCCCTCTTGGGGCTAGGGGAGGGAAGAGAACTATTAACTCTACTACACCTCCTTATATACACCCACTTGTTCATCTGACCTGTGTGATACATACACCCATTGCACCCCAATGCTTTTGGGGAAACCTTTTGTATAGGTTATAAAATAACTAGCTAAGTAAAGCATAGTAGTCACAATTAACAAGGCCTACATAGTCCTACTACTATTGTTCTACTATTGTCTTACAGTGGATAATGAGCATCTATAGTTTATTTCTAACTTAGTAATTATGTCGATTATAACCAGAGATGGCATACTTTATTAAGAATACAAATGCTGGCAAAATGTACAGTGTTGAGCATTTATGCATTGGTTTTTTAATAAAATCAACTTGCCAAGGACCAACTTACTAGGACATATTATGTCAACAGTGGAAACAGAATACAAAGAGCAATTACAATCAAATAACAGATAGTTGACCCGCTTTAGTTCTTTTACACCAGAATTATTTCAAATGTTAAACCAAAGGTCAGTGAGAGAAGAAGTCACAATGAAATGTGATATTTCCCTTCTACCAGTTAGACTAGTCAGACTAAAAAAAAATGATAGGACACAGAACAGCAAGAAGTCACTTCACTGCAGTTGATATCAAAGGTCTTATATGTTCTCTATATGGAGGATAGTTTCCATTTTCAGATATTCATTAGGATATTACAAGCTACCAAAAAGCTTCACGACCATATATAAAACATGAGGCCGAAGATCCATTGCTGTATTCATATAGGATATAGAACTCCAAAATGAGATTTAAAATAGCCTCGTACATTATTCAGAAGGGATAGATTATGCTTTATGAGACCCACATTTTATACAGTCTGTTTAAAAGGGGTAAATTATATCCTGTCTTTCTCCTCTATACATTGTGCATGTTCTTTCATTACCCACCATGTTTATATCTCTCTGATATTTTTCTTTTATTTGTCTTTTTGATTTCCTACTTTCTCTTCTATGAATTTTTATTTCCTACTCTTTGATGTCTATTTTTTTTTCTCTCTCCTTTATGTACCTGCCGCTTGATCTCTCTCTGTGATACCTGTTTTTGGGGTTTCTCATATGCCTCTCTCTTATAACTCTCCTCTCTCTACCTGCTCACTGCGAGCGCTAACATTTTTCCGTCCAATCCATGACAATTTTCAGGTTTCTGTCTCACTGTGTCAGTGTACTTCGGCCGCCCATGTAAGAAAGGGTTTTAATTCAATTGCTGTAGCTACTGCTATTATGGAAACTCTATACTTTAAAACCAGACTTTGCTGAAAAGATTGTCCCTAGTCCCTTAAATAATACCCACTCCAGAGAGCAACAAAACCAGCTATGAGAGATTTTTTTTTAAGTTCTTTGTTGGGTTTTTAAATTAGCCCACATGCTTGGAATCAGTGAAAGAATCTGCTTTCCCTTGTTTGCTTGCAGCAGGAATCATTCAAGGGAACAAAGAATAAAGTATAAGTTAGCTCTGTGGCCCTATGTTTTTATATGGTGACAAAATTCCTCTGTGACTTCTAATATCCTTATCATATAACGAAATGTTTATATATTGTGAGAGTTTAGCATAAATGGCAGTGCTTTCTTTACAAAGTACAGTGGATTGAGTAAAGACAAGTCCATTCTTAATGAAAACACGGCATATAGTTTTGGTTTAACACATACTTCCTTCCCTTTTTCTGGACACATTTACAGTTTCAAAGACTAGACTAGACAGTCTCTGTGTAAGTTACCGAGGTCATAGTCATGCTCCTCAACACTCCCTAGCTGTACACTAACTGCACAGTCCTGCACACCCACCCAGCTCATTATGCACACCTTACCCTAACTCCTTGATCACTTAAAAAAGCTCAGACAGCTCTCTGTTCTGTTACCAGTAATATCTAAGCACGCAGGACATGATATAAATCCTGCTAAGGATCTTTCTTTTGCAACAATATATTTATAATTTCTATATTAACTAAATTTATGTGAATAGAACAATTCAAATAACTGCTTTTTTTTTAGTTAGAAAAATGGATTTCTAATGCTGTCACAGAACAATAAAATATGAAAATGCTTCAAAGCATTTATAGTTATTAAAAAAGTCAATCTGTGCTTCCAAAAATTCTAAATTGTCTATAAAGTATGATATTTAGCCGTTTTGGTTTAAAAAATGGGCTTTCTGACACACTTACTGTATATGTATTTTCTAAAGCACCATAAAAGATGAGACTGGGTGAATTATGTTTACCAACATAGCTGCTTTCAGTAAAGGTATAAACAGCAATAAAGTTCATTAATTTAACTTCAAAGGTATCATTGTGCAAGTACTGAATTTGAATAACTACCATGCCAATCCAAATAGGAATTTTTATTTTCTGATGTTTCTGGTCCTTTAAGTAAATAAGAAAGCATAGTAAAAGAAGTAGAATGTACTAAAGTAAACAAAATGAAACACAATTATTTTGCATAAAACTGTTTCTGGTCCAGGAAACAAGCTATATTTTATTTATAATATATGACAGCTATTGTATAATCAATCTTGGCAATTACACTTACAGTAGGTGCTATACACATTGCTTTATACAAATGGACCATTTAATCATTTTCACAAATATTGAATATCCTGAAAAAAATATACAGGTCACCAACAGACTCCGTAAAAGCTTTTGAAAATTACATGATAGATATGCATGTTTGAATAAATGATCAGTTCACAGTTTTAAATAACCGTAACATTTAAAATTCTTTTGCTTCCGTAATGACTTTCATGCAATTTTAGATCCTTGAAGAAGTTAAGTCTTGTAAATTTTTAATAAGATGTCAGTCAAAGTGAAAGACCAATTTTAAAATATTATCATTGCCTAGCAAAGTCAGCAACATTACTGATTTTATTGGTAAGGAGATTGCTTTCTTTGCATATTTGTAATCATTTTACCAATTGATGATTTTAGGCAGTATGTGCATAAAGTGAGGCTTTCATATTTTGTTTTAGATGTTATTTTTGTTACTTTTTTCATTAAAGATGCCCTCAACTTTTTCCTCTTGGTAAGATTTTCTTTGTATCCAAGTGCATGATTAACATTGTAAAACGCATTACCCAAAGTATTATTTTACTTATTGGACAGTTTTTTTACTTACAGTATGCCCCTATCAGGAACACTCGTAGGCTACCACCGGCCCACAGTTAGAGCAGTACATTTAAACCAGTGCCAGGACCAGTCTCACCAGCCTTTATGCCTGTAGCAACCTCTGCATTTTGCTCATAATAAAGTGAATAAAAGCTGCAATCCTTAACAATTCAAGATATATTATCAGAACAAAATTGTCTATTTTAAAACAGTTTGTTGATTGTCATCTGGTCAGACAGATTTACAATAATTTGTTTCTTCTGTTTTGATTCACATTAGTTTGTTTGTATGATGGGATTCCTACCTTTCCAAGAGTGAAGTAAACATGAACTTTTAATAGTGGAAAATTAGTGCCTGCCTCTAAGAATAGTGAGTGCTGTGATGCCTTCTTGGTATGGGAAAGAGAAATGTAGTGCTTGATTTTGTACCTGCGGTTGAATATAAAGTTTACTTGCCTGTGTGGTTTACTTTTGGTAGTGACTGCACAGATTACTAAGTTAGTTTTTGCAAATCGTCATTTACAATTAATCCATGATTCACAATACACAAATCAATGTGTTTAACTTTTGCATTGATTTACACCTGTAACACATCATATCCCACCATTGATCTGAACTGATTCACTCAAACAATTATTAAAAGGTTAAGATGTAGCTGCTTATTTCATTTAATGCTCTGGAATATTTTCATTTTGTTTACCTGACCAGAGTACTCTTAATTTGAAAGTTTAAGCAGCACTAAATGGACTTGTTTTTAATGTGGCTATGTTTTATGCTAATCTGGTTATTTATTTTTTAAAGGATTATTTTGGTCCCTTTAATATAGACATATTTTTCTGATACTTCTCCTACCTGTCTGCAAACTTTGGTTGAAGAATGAAGGAGGTGTGGTCTACTGCAAAACCAACAGTACATTATAATAGTCCAATTTGATTGCTTGTCTAGGCCCTAAAGGGTTCCATGGTCTTTCTATCCCATCCAAGAAAAATTGAAGTGTGGGTCACTGCTAAATCATTTGCCCCTTTGCCACACAGTGATGAATTCATAGTGTGTGAACTTCAGGTCCTAGGATATCAGAGGAAGATGGTCAATACAATTAATGTACTGCCTAGGCAACATTTATTTCAGGTATATATATTTCCTAAACTAGGTTAACAACCTGAATCTCTCTCACACAGCGCTGCTTAGTAGATGGGACTACTTCCTACTATTTTCACCACAAGGTTAAAACACTAGAAAATGCTTAATAGCTGGTTTCTAGTTTACAAACTGCTCTGTTGAGTCCTACCTGGCTTTGAACCTAGGACCTGCTGCTTTATGTGATATTGCTTGTGAGGCTGCAGTATTCTGTAATAAAGTTTTGCATTGTGCTCATTTATTGACTTTTGGTCTTGCCACCCAACTGGGTCTATTGATAGATTTACTGACTAGGAACCATGTTGTCCACCCTGAACCTTTTGTTTTATGCATTATCATGAGTTGTTGGATCCAAAACAGCAAAAAGTCTAGGGCACCAAAAAGGACATTAGTGAATACTGGCAATGGCAGAGCTTTTCAACCTCCCTCTCAATCCCCTTCCCTCTGTTCACAAGACCAGTCAACCATATTAACTAGAGAGTCACACTTACAAGTGCTGTAGTCTGCACTCCACCGTGTTTCATATAGGAGTCCTGCTCAAGCCTACTCCACGGGAGTGGTTCTCCTTTTAGGTGTTCCTCTCTGATGTCATTATGTTAGGGCACATCAAGTTTTTCAGTAATTACTATTAAGGCTGTAAAACTTAAAATCTCATTGCTATAAATTGCTGCACACTAAACTATTTAAAACATACTAAAAATAATTAGGTTTTGGTTTGCACTTAAGACAATGTGGCAATGTACTGCCATTCTCCTAACATTTCTTAGAGGATTAAACCACAATCGTAAGTCACAACCATAAGATTCAGCCAATGCTGTTCAACATATGGGTCACTATATTAATTATTTTTGTATGGATCTTTAAAGAGGGGACTGTTTAAAATGTTGACAAATTTTATACGTAAAGGCTATGAAACAATAACAATAATAATAGGGGATGAGTTGACAATCCTGTAAAAATGTTTTATTTTTTTTAACTGTTTTATTTGGCAATTGGATCCCTAGAATAATACTAAGATCTA
Organism: Pipa carvalhoi; assembly: GCA_021901965.1. Taxonomy (NCBI): domain Eukaryota; kingdom Metazoa; phylum Chordata; class Amphibia; order Anura; family Pipidae; genus Pipa; species Pipa carvalhoi. The sequence continues at coordinate 5,959 of JAKJJM010038185.1, forward strand.
TGTTAAGTATAAAATAAATACCCATTTTAGAATTCTGTGCTTTTACAGTAAAAAAAAAATCATTATGATCTACTGTATAAAACTATTTAAGTAATTGAATGTAAAGTGAATTATCTTTTCATTATCTTTTAAAAAGAACGGCGTACATTTAACAGAAGACAAAGAAAAGTTTTACAATATAAGGTCATAGTGTAGTGGGGGGAATAATCTGCTGTACTTCAGAATAGCTAAGTACAGTTTCCAGAAGCATAAAAGGTTTCCCCCTAACGGAAGGCAGTCCCAAGGACCATCTGTGGTCTAGTTCCTTGCAGCAGTGGAAGTGATAGGAAATAAAGCACATTGGCTGTTAGGGTGAAATTTATTAAAATCGAAAATGGCAATAAATAATTTGAAAATGGCATTTTCGATTTTGAAAATCCGGATTTCCATTCTGTCTAATAAATGTAACGGGCGGTGCTTCCATGCGTGCTCCGCTTGCTACATCTGGTTGCTGAATGCGGCAGCCGCTAGGGAGACTCAGTTCTTTCCAGTGCTTCCTGGTTTGCATTAGCCAATCAGGAGCCGCTGACACCACGGATGATGTCAGCGGCGGAAAATTCAATTAGCTGAGCAGCTCCTGAAGCATGAAAGCACTGCTTGTTATATTTACTAGACAGAATGGAAATCCGGATTTTCGAATTTCCAAATTGAAAATGCCATTTTCAAATTATTTATATCGAAAATGGCATTTTCGTTTTTAATAAATTTCGCCCTTAGCGTCTAACTAGTTCTCAGTGGGCCCTGTGAAGTCTCCAGCTGATAAGTCATTTTATGATTAAAATCCTAGTTGGACACCATAGGAGACACTGGCTTAAAGGAACAGTCCAACCTCCAACATATATTTTCCTGTCTGTCACTGGATGGCTTTTGTAATGTATTTTATTGACTTATTTCCAATTCTTTTCAGTTTATCAGTATTTTTTCTTTTCTCTTTTGCCTACTTCCTCTTCAACAGGTCAGTTTGGAATTTTAGGCCAGGGCTTGAAATGAAAAGCTTGAGAATTCTTAGTAACCAATTAGAACTAATTCTTAGCATAGATTTTTACTACATCACAATTAACACAACACAATACATCACTGTTATTGTACCTGTCACCTTTCTAATTCTAACAAATCAGATGCCGTGGTTTGTATATTATTAAAACATTTTCAAAAACATTTTCAGTAGAAACTCAGTGATAAAAGACCCCTGATATGTGGAGTTTTTTTATATTTGTAAAGACAAACCATAACTAAAAGTTATCTGCAGATCTTACTGCAGTCTGGGGTTTACAAATAGAAAAAGAAGTTTTCTTTGAAACATTAGTAGATCTTCTATTTGTATCATGCATTTTCTGCCAGGCTTGTATTGCTTTATTATATCTGCATCTAGATGTTAATATTGTCTCCTCTCAATATTCATAGCAACTTAATTGACATCGATGACACTTTTTTGACGGATTCGCAGCTGACTGAATGTTTTGTCCTGGAAGTTCTATTTATTGCTGAGCTTCTGTGTATTGTAATTGTGCTATTACTTGGATAAAATCATGAATAAATAAACCATGTTTCTATAAACATTATTGCATAGTAAGTAATAAAAATGGAGGAAATGCTCAGCTTAATGCAGTTAGTTTTAAGTTGCACCCAAAGCAAAATAAAAGAACACAACAGCATATTAGTGAACTGAATACATTTAATTAAACATTATTGAAGCCAGTTACATAGCAGCGCTGGTGTAAAATTGGAGGAATCTTTGTATAGATATTGTGACTAATAAAGAAGTTTTTTGCCCCATTTTTTATCATTTCTTTAGCTTAGTAAAGTACTTTAATGGAGGGGTAGTTTAAATCACTACTTTGACTTTACCAGACCTCTCAAGTGTCCCAGATTCCCCAAGACAATCCTGTTTTTAAGGTCTTGTTCAATAATTTGAGGTCCCTCTAGTCAAGCAATGAGGGAGCTCTTCTCTCCTGTACCTGATGGTTGGTCCATTTCATATACATCATCAGTGCACAGCCAATTGAAAAGAGATGTCAGCAGCAGGGAGGAATAGCTGTCCCAGTGTTCCATCCTGAAACTTTGGGAGCTATTCTTTACCACATTTTGTTTATATACATTTAGGAGCAAAATTATCAAAGTGTGAATTCTCCAATAGATACTAGATTTGCCACAAATAGTCACTTAGGCATAAACCTCAAAGATCTTTATTTTCTGTGAAGTGGTAAATTCTTGCAGTTTGCAGCTCTACCCCATCAACATATTTATGCGCCATGTCACACCTTTTTGCTGCAAATTTGTGGACAAATAACATATTCATCATGTGTTGAACTGGCAATTCACCAAGCCACACTGACATGAAAATACAGACTTGTCCTTTATAGGTGGGTTGACAATAACTGTGCCAACAGGATCCAAACGTATTCATTAAAGGTAGAGGAGGAGGAGACAAGAGGTAGAATACAAGGGGAAAAGATATCTCTTGTCTTGATATAGCAATACAGTTGGCTCTCCCCTTGAAGAAGGGGAAATGGGTGCTCCAGAAGCAAACTTCTATACAACAATAATTGCTATTGCCAAATTGTAATATTGTCAACTCCATGAGGAAACTGACCTGCAGAATATCTATTAATTCCCATTCAATGTCTGATATGTAGACATTTATATCAGGGATCTTCAGGTGATGGACCAGTACTAGGCTATGAGTCACTTGATACTGAGCCATGCAGAAAAAATAATAACTTTATCATTTTTATTTTATTTAAATTTTATGGACCATTGCAGTGTGCAGAGTATTTTATTTTGAACCACTTCCAAATGTGTCTCTTTTCCACACTTGTGTACTCAGTGCCAGCTTTTTTCTATGAAGCGATAAATTAAGGCCACAAGCTAACCCTTGTAACTGTGTTTTATTGTGTGTGTAATTCACCTCTGGTCCAGAGAAAAATGATCTTGCATGAAACTGGTCTCAAAGAGTTGGAGCAGCTGCTCTAGTTTACAGATTTGAGAAGACGAGTGGATCAAAGGATACAGCACAGTAGGCAATGTGACGACTTATTTCTGTGCTAAAGATAACATTATCTAAATCATATAGGGGGTTGTTCTTTAAAATCCAAATTGTCATGTAAAGGTGCGAATTCGCCAGCTAAAGAGAGTCGCAATAGACTGCTACTGTCGCAGTTGCAACTTCATAATGAGAATATTGTCGCAGTCGCCACTTTACAAAGGAAACGTCTAAGCTGGAACTTTAAAAATTGTCGCAGTCGTGACTTTATAATGGGAGAATTGTCGCAGTCACGGATTTGCTATGGGAAGATGCTGTTTCAGAATTCCACAGTTGAATTCTCATTTTAGAGAATAAGCCCCATAGTGAGAGAGACATGCAATGTTGGTAAAGGAGGACTAGGAAAAACTCGCTCTATGCACAAAAATTCTGTAAACTACTCAAAATTGATTCTTTTTTTTTCAACGACAATGCATCTTTCTAGTACACATTGTTTAGGTCGCAAACTTTTTTTTTACATTTATTGTTTACCGTTTCAGTGACTATGCGATGTTTCACTTCATACTCCCTTTTTAAAAATTGTCCTGAAACATGTCTTTATTAAGAGGGAATTAGAACTCTTAAAAACTGTTTTTATCAACATAAAGAACAGCAACAAATCATTTTACATTAGCATGTTCACATTCTTCATAACAAAGAACATTATTCTGCAGTGATCTAAAGAGAGAATTTAACAACTCTAGTGTAGGTGGGCATTTACTCTCTCAAGGATATGAATGTAATTAACATCAAACCTGAACATGAGTTTTTTATAGGCAGATACAACAAAAATCAAAATGGATCAAAATCCTAATACGCATTTTGGAATGTATGCTAAATTTGTATTAAAGAATCAATGTTCCTCCTTGTTAAGCAGAAGTTTAAATGCCAAGTATTCAGTTCTACCGCATTAAAGAAAATACCCAGAGTTCTTCTGAATCCAAAACTAGAGCATCTATTGATGCTTAACACTATGTATGGGTATCAAGAACACTATTTCCCTTATCTTGTATATTTAAACTGACGTTATTGCTTTGACAATTTCTCAATAAATACCTTTTGAAGCAAGTTACATACTAAAGCGATTTTATTCATTGTAAATGCTTTTAACTCATTCGCAGTACAATGCGCCATGCATCCTTGAATTATGTTATTAGCTATAAATAACATCCCTGCAAATCCAGGACACATTTTTTAAATAAAATTAAAAAAGAAAGTCTGTACTATTCTACAAGTATGTGTATAAGGCTATTTTATATGGCATTAGTAGGACTACAGACACCTTTAGCCATGTTCCTGTTGTCAGCAGTAATGAATCAAATGTGAGGACAAAGTGGCAACCCTGGAAACATATAAGTTCCAGGTGTAAAATGACAAAAAAGCTCTGTATTTGAGGATTTCTAATACCCTCTCTCCTCTTAAAGGGAAACTAAAACCTAAGAAAGATTTAGATTAGAAATGATGTACCTTATGCTCAAAGGTGCACCAGTCCAACAACAGTGAAGACTAATGCCTGTAAATTAGCCCCTGGACATCATTCTACGCTTGGTCATCTTTAAGAGTCGTAATCTGAGTTTCTGATCATCTTATTTTGCCCCAGTTTGTAAGAAGTACAGACTGAGCATGTGCATGGATGTTATTTTACAGAAGATGACAGACATCAGCCTACTCTGATGCATCTTGAGTTGGTATAATAAATCATTGGCATTTGAATGCGTGCTTTAACGTCAGTGTCAAAACACCTCATCTGCTATAGCCCTAAGGCTCAGGAAGAAAGGTTTTCCAGTGCCCACCAATATATAAAGTAAACTGTCTATTTACAGGACCACTTGAAGAACAAAGAATTTACGTTGCAATTACCCATGTTTCTATAACAAGTCGCTTACATGCTTCAGCCTCTGAACCAACCCCTCGCCCCAGTGTGGCACTATGAACACATGAATTCCTCTATGACCTTTTCCTGAACAGACAAGTAACCTAGAGATTTCTCCCTCCTCTCAAGTCATTTGGTTTGAAGATTTCCAAAGAAACCTCTTGTTCCTTCCTGATCCAACCTGCTCATTCATATTACTAATTAGTTATGAAATGGCCAACAAACGTTTATTAAAAATTTGTATGATCTGCTTAGGATACCAAAGATTTGGGTTATTCTTCATATCTGATATATTTTTCTGAATATGTCTGTAAAGTAGATGAATCAATCATTATTCATAAACAAAGCACATGTTACATAGCAGTAGACTGTTGCACGCTGAAACACCTTAGATTAGACTTAATTATACCCTGTTGCCTACAGAAACACATCCTATTCTGCTTTAAATGTGGGGGTCTGTCTCAATAAGCACAGCTGTGAATAATTAAAGGATTACTACCAAGACACCACTATGAGCATGAGTGAACACTTGTTTTCAGCAGATGTCCAGAGAAAATTAAATATACTTTAGCCGCCAAACTGCAGATCTCTGATACTATCCATTACAAGATGGTGGGTGGAGTTAAGGATAAAATGTTTTTTTATTTTTTTATTTACAAAATATTTTTAAACATTGTTTTCTTAATTTTTAATGGGAATTAGGTTGTCGTACTAATGAGCCTTTCCAGGCAATACATTTTCCTGGAAACATGACTTCAAAAAAACGAATGATCTTGGGGTTATCATTGAATATATAAGCATAAAGCTTTATAATAACATTTATAAGGCTACAGATATGAATGTGATATTTAACCTTGAATGACGTCTGTGGGCCTTCACTTCAAGGCAAACCCAAGGTAATGTCAGGTCCACAAATGCTAGATAAGCCTGACCTTTCTAATCTAGATTTCCTTGATCCATTTTTTCATTTCATGTAAAATAACTGAAGCAGAATGAAATCCTTTTCCACCTGTTCACAGGCACAAAATAGTTTATTCTGCCATTCAAACACTTAATTATGAATCTGGTGTTCCTATGCGCCAATGTCAGGCATTAGGAATAGTTGTTTGCTTGTGAAGAAGAGTTGCAGTTCCTTAAAATATCTTCTCACCTTTTACTTTTTTTAAAGTGGACATAGGATTATGATAAAGACAGCTATCTTTCAGTCTATTAAAAATGGAAATAATTTAACTGAAAGTTTGGGAATTGGGCTGGCAAAATGAACTTTTTTGCAGAAAGTGTAGGAGTTTAATTCAGATTCCATATTCTAGGCATGTAGATTTGGAATTTATTAGGTAGTATGGGACCCTGTATGTGCCCTTTAAGAAGGTAATGCATTAGTTTCTGTAGTTTATCAGAAAAGAGACCTATGTGTCACTTTCAGCATTGCTATTTCATATAACTACTCTTATAGTAATTGAAGGATGTGAAATCTGGCATAGAGATTCCATGTGATCTATCTATAAGGAGCTTTTGGTGCAAGTTTATCCTTTCCTGCTTTGGCCATTAATGACTGTGCACAGTGGGATTAGTTTTGCTCTGGAGCACATGCAAGAAGAAATAAATCCAGCCAGAAACCCTTGTTTGCTACACGCGAAGTGCTACATCTATAGGATCCAGTATAATGACAGTTCTTTCAAACAGCAGAACCTAGTAAATAGAATATAATAATATAGTTAATATAAAGGGGATTAGGAATATGGAGGAAATCCAGCCCGACTGATCTAGGATAAGCAAAGCAGAAAGACAGGGTCGGGCTAGACTAGCAACAAAGTAGACAAGGTATAATAAATGGCAAACAGGAAACAAGGTTGAAAAACAGACTAATGTCAGTGTTGGCAGTAATCAGGCAAAGGTCAGCAAACAGACAAAGAAAATAAGCAGAAAATCAAACATCACAACAAAGTCTCCGCAAACTCTCACACTGATCTATCTCAGGTAATGTCATGTAACACTAAGTGAATGTGTGGATACAAATCTAAAGCTCCAGATACACCACTGCTTCCGCAGGAACCCATTTACTTTTTATTTAGCTTTGTTGACTACAAAGACATTGCAATGTTTCTATGGATTTGACTGGTTTTATTGTGACTGTGGTTAAGTCTGGCTGTAGAGATTATTATTATGTGTCCATATATTATTTACTCATTTTAGTTCTTTTCCATTTACAGCCAGTTTATATTACTAAAGCTTTTTCTCTCTGTAACCTGCTTCCTCCTTACTCGTTCAGTTCCTTGATTACAGCCAACGCTGACATTAGTCTGTTTTTTAACCTTGTCTGCTCTTTGCTTATCTTGGACCAGTCAGGTCGGATCCCCTCCATATACCTGTTTGGATGATTTGCCACTGCTCTGCCAGGATAGAATTTATGCAGGAGTAGGGAATCCTGGATGACTGGGCCTGGTTGCAATTGTGACTCTTCTGACTCATATTGTTATGTCCCTTAGGCACAGTGTTGTATAGAAGATATCATTTCACCACACTGCAAAGAAATCTGCCCGTTTCTGAATTTATACATCAAAGAAAGTCAGTTGCTCACCTTGGGCGAAATTTATTAAGCCCGAAAAGACTTGAATGCTTGGATTCGAGTCTTTTCGGGCTTAAGCTTGGGAGATTCTCGCAGGAGATGATCTCGCGACATCCTACCGTGGGAATTTCGATTTCCGTATTCTGGAAATTGGGTCTTTCGACCGAAAGGTAACCATAAGTTCTATGGCTACTAAAAGTTTCGGTCGAAAGACCCGATTTCCAGAAAACGTAAATTGAAATTCTCACGGGAGGATCGCGTGAGATCACGACCCGCGAGAATGTCGGAAAGACCGATAGCGGTCTTTTCGACTTAAATAAATTTCGCCCCTTGTATTTTAGGGAAATATTTCTAGTTTTACTGCAGAACCTCAAACAGCATAGTGTTTCGGAGTGGCATAATACCTCCCTTCATCAGGTGAATCAGGTGTTTCTGAATCTGCCATATATCAGCAAAGTGCATTTTTGATTAACTCTGATATAGGCTACTTCAGAGTTTAATAAATCAGCACCCTTAAAAGAGCAGTAATACCAAAAACTGAAAATGCCTCAAATGCATTTATAGTTACTGTATATTCAGTTTGTATTTCCAAAAATTCTAAATTTGACGAAAAAGATATTTAACTATTTAGCTTTAGAAATCGGACTCCAGGACCCCATCATGCTTGTGGTGGTACTTGTATATCAAGTGGATCTTCAATATGAATCTGTGTTAGGATATATTCTGTTATAGCTCATTTCAGAGGTGAGAGAGGATAAGAAAGCTATTTGGGTAGTCTATCACCCCAGCGAGGAGTGTAGTGAACCTATTGTACTCAGGTGTTCCTGGCCTTGACTGACAGACACCCAGGACAGGGAAGCCAGCTACAGGGCAGTAGGGAAGTTGCTTAATGGAAGGAGTTCAGTCCTGGAGAGAGGGAATTGAAATGCAGGTAGTGACTCCAAGATCCTGCTATATTCTTAAAGATCCTGGCAACTTTCTCCTAAGGATCCCATTGATTGAATGTTACTGTAAGATGCACAAGATGATATTATTAGAATAAGTCTCTTGAGAAAAAAAAAAAATATCTCCGGGCACTACTGCAGGATAAGTAAAAGGCTGAAATTTATTGATAAAATTTAAAAGGTATGCAAGCCGGTAACAAACAAATCTATCTATCATAGATACAGATAGCATAATAATCTGAGTTGAAATAGAAAAATAAAGGTCATGTGTTAGAACAACCCTGTACCATGTATAAACATAAAAACATAAAAAAGAACATCAGAGTAGAATAGATTATATACAACTAAAGACGTATCTCCAGGGCACAGGGAAAACATCTCAATAAAGTTATTCAATACAAAAAAATTAAAAAAATTGTAATAAATGGCTAAAAGAGAAAAAGCACACGATGTTGCAAATGGAGCAAGTCAACAACATAATAGTTGATATAAGTGACACAAAGGGTGAAATTTATTAGACTCGATTCGAGTCTTTTCGGGCTTAATTTGGCAAGATTTGTTTTCCAGATTATGGAAATCGGTGTTTTTCGATTTCCATAATCTGCAAATCGAGTATTTGCACCGAAAAGTAGCCATAACTTGTATGGCTACAGAAATTTTCGGTGCAAATACCCGATTTCCAGATTATGGAAATCAAAAAACACCAATTTCCATAATCTGGAAAACGAGATTCCCACGGGAGGTGATCCTTCCACGAGAATGTCGGAAAGACCGGTAGCGCTCTTTCCGACTTTCATAAATTTTGCTCAAAGTATCAATAAAGTAAATATTGTAGAAGTCAAATATATAATATAAGATAATGTTATAAAGGATAACATGAGCCATACAATCGCTAGCTAAGTACTACAGGGCAGATAAGGTGAACATTAGATAAAGGCAAAGTAAACTGATGATAATATAGTAATGTGAAGGATAACATATGCCATAGTACCGCTAACTGAACACTACAGAGCAGATGGTGTAAATATTAATTAGAAGCAAAAATAAATAAAAAATAGTAAATAATAAACTAATAATAATAATATAATATAGTATAAAGAAGTAGTATAATGGGAAGATAAAGGAGGTACACCATAAGCTAATAGGCAAAAGCTACTAAAATGAATAAAAGTTGATGAAATGAGAGTGAAATGAGAGTGAAAATAAAGAAAAACATGTGTAATAATAATGTGTAATACTGCTAATATAGTTGAGTGACTAGTGGAAAGCAAAGTGAAAAGTGAATAAGTTGCTTACCTCCCTTTTCTCCCTGATACTAAATAATTAAATGAATTAAAGTTCACTGTAAATTGTTAATTCATAACTTAATGGCAGCATATTAACTATAGGATTACATGTATTATGTAAAGTACTATAGAAAACAATGGAACTGGGTGAGGACTGTTTAACAACATGACTGCTATCAGTAAAGATACAAACAGACAGAAAGCAATACAATTCATGAATTTAACTTCAAACATAACATTTCTACAATTGCTGTATTATAACTGCTGAATAACTGCCATGCCTATCCAAATGGGAATTTACCAGTCCTTTAAGTGGTATGTAAATTTAAAGGAACAGTCCAGCCTCATTCATAAAAAGTAGTGTGCATTGTAAATGCAGAATAAAAAGTTTTACTAATATACTTAGTCAGCCTTTTATGTAAGC
>JAKJJM010038193.1:0-11075 GCA_021901965.1 Pipa carvalhoi
CTTTTGATTTATTTAGTCTAATATAAGTTATATATGCCAAATACTGTTTGTACTGAATGCTTATACAATTCACCATCTATTAACCACAGTGTAAAGTACTTGTGCCCCATACACAAAATGTGGACCTACAGGGGTCGCAGGACTTTAAAGAAGAAGGTAGGATAGGAACAAAAAAAAGAGGCAATAACAGATAAAATGTTATTGATATCAATTATAAAAACATACCTTTTTTGAAGAAACTAGCTGTTTACCTAGTGCGTTGTCTCTTAGTCGCTCCACCGGTATCTTCAATCTTTATAATTTCTATTATAAGTCATACATATCTGTGGTGAGCGGGAGGTAGACGCCTGGGTGTAGTGCAGAAGAGCACAAATTTTGTAGTGCATGACTCCATTTACCTGTGCAGCAGGTAGATGGCCCAAATGTTGATTGGCAACTGCATCACAGAGCCTTTGCATGTCATGAATCAGCAATGTCTGTTCACTATCAATGATCAGATTTTGTTTACATTTTAAACTGTGTTAGCTGGACCATCTACTTGCACACTACACAGGTAGGCAGTCATCCATGGAAACACAGGAGAGTCATTCAACGTTGCAAGCAACAACGCAGGAGAAAAAGAGAAATGTTTTTGAAAACTGATCGCAAAGTACAAAAGCTCCACTTATTGTTCCAGCCAAAAAATTATCATAAATAAATTCTGCTGATACAGGATGCATTTTGGTTCTTTCTAACGAAATGTAACTTAGTTTGTGCCCTTAAATGTAACTTCACAAGTGATAAGGTCTATTTTAATTTCATCCAACAATCCTCGGTAAGATATAGTTGAGAAAGTAAGCAAATAGTTGCAAAATTAAGCTAACGATGGTTAAAAAGGAGACGCGCATTAGAGGTTAATGAGATTGGCAAGGTAGAAGATAAGCAAAGATAATGAAAGAATTTAATAATATAGCAGATATTTAATGAAGGTAATCAGGAAGAGTCTGCAAGTTTGTCCTCTAGCATTGAGAGCATCAAGTACAAGTACATGAAGTGTATCTTAAATCTTACGCTTTGTTCATCATAAGAAATCTGCAAAATTCATTAATCCCACGTGCTGTCCCCAAATATCTACACAGGTCAACCCAACCGTAAGGTAATATATAATCGGCTAAAACAAATAATTCACCCAGAAACAATAGAGATGAAAGTGAAATTTAGAACCAAGAGAGGAAAGGCAGATAGAAAGAAGTTAAACAATGTTCAGGGTCTTTTGTTTTTCACCCTGAAACAAACAGTGATATATTTATAGCTCTGAAATGAAAATTCAAACCCATTACATGTACATCAACAGAGAACTAAACAATACTCATTGTCATAACTTTTTTAGCTTCAGGTCAAAATTACAGCAATATAAATACTTCTTTACTGAAGGACTCAGAACTCTGCATGGCTTTTGATACATGGATTTAAAGGGAAACAAAAATAACAGAGATGGTAAAGGAAACTTGCAGCACTTAGCAAATGGCAACTATCAAAAGCCAATACAGTTTGAGAATAGTGTATAAAATATATTCTGACTATCCAAAAATGAAAATATTTGTGATATATTAGTTCCTTAACAAAGGAAATCATTATTCATCTTGTTGACCTTGTTTAGATATTCATTGTCTTGCAGCCCAGTGCTCATCATAAATTTGTTTTAGGCATAATGCCTGTCACTGTTCCAAATACCAGTGGACATGAAGAATGCTGCCATCCAACTGTAATGTTTTTGTTGTACATACAGTAAGTTCTATTAGAGCATTAAAATACATGTTCTACAATTTTCAACTTATTCTTCTCTGTAAGTGTTATATAGTGATGGAATTGTGTTCCCTACATCTCTGTTATGATGAAGTTCCTACAGAGATAGTAGGGGCATGGTTACATTATTGACCTACCAATGTTTACTGTATTTGTTGCGTTCCAATATCGATGTGATCCCATTCGGTGTTTTTATTTTCACATTTAGAACTTTTGGTTCTTATACTCTTATGATATTGGGATCCCATATTTTCCATTTCTAAATAATAATAATACATCATTTTTGACCTGAACGGTTCTTACTTGAACTCCTCATATAGGCTCCACCTAAACACAACCTTATACGCAGACACACATTCTATACTGAAAGCAGAAAATATATTTTACTATCCAGTAATGCAAATGCCCTAACCCAACCATCATTTATACCCTCCACGAGTTGAACCTTTGCACCAAGACTGTGATTGTTACAGAACTCCATCAAGACTTGTAAAGAGGGCTTCTCGATTCACTACAAGCTCTCTAACAGGCTAACTCCTATGATATGGGAACACTACAACTCATAAAGTATTGTTTATGGACCTAGACTGAACCTTATCTGGGTTTCATCAGTTCTAAGGCGGGACCATCCCTGTACCTGCCTGCCTAGAACAGTCCTTCCATTAAAACAAACTTTATGTTGACTTACTAATCCCCACTAATGTCCCCACAACCTACATAGTATTTCCTCTAATCTAAAACTGATTATTTTTGTTTCTTCGTTTATAACCTACTTTAACCCAATTTTTCTTTTAGAGTCAAAAAATCAGAAATAAAATTTGGGCAAAACAAAATAGAAAAATAGAAACAGAATTTTCAACCTCCTAGAAATATCCCCCTTTATGCTTCTGTAACTATAAAAATTGCATGTAACCAATAAAGCTATATATTTGACTGAGATCTGTGAACAACCATACTTTAGATGAACATATAAGTTTGTATATATATATGTATGTATGTATGTATAATTTTATTTATAAAGTGCCACAAATTTACACAGCGCTGTACAATTCAGCAATACAAATATAATACAGACATGGGAAAAATACATTAAACAGTACAAGTATATTACAAGGATACAACACTTGAAGTGCAAGGTTGTGGTTTACACAAGAGGTTGGAGGTCCCTGCCCCGTAGAGCTTTCACTTACCTGCAAATCTCTATATTTCCCTGGTTTATTTGTTTATTAAGAACATTTTCTTTGCCTTATATACTCAATATAGCGCATGAAGTCATCTTGCTGGGCTGTCATAGTATCCCAGCATGAACTATTAAAAAGGCAAGCTTGAGATTGCAGGATAAAAGTATTTTGTCAGCATCTGAAAAATGTGAAATGCGTGTTCTTTTCAGAGGCAAAAAGGTTTTCTTAAGTTGAATCATTTAGACGTAAATGTATGCAAATAAAGTGGATCAATGTCTGTAAGCGGAAGGGCTTAATAAAATTCTAAAGGAATTCTTAATGAGAATGTTTGTAATGAAACTTTTAACGGCAAATTTACATCTTGGCCCTTGATTAATAATCATACTCTGCACTGAGGAAGGAATGCAAAATTTTGAAATCTGTTCAGATTCAAATTACAGGGTATATAAATAAGTCAAATATAAACAAGAGAATACCTCAGTAAGTGAAAAGCTTTTATAAATAACCCTAATAAAGGTGACTATCTACACTGCATATAAGAGGAACCTCCATATCATCTACCTGAAAGAATGTCCCACATAGAGACCTCATAGACCACATGCAACCATCAAACATTTGCTGCAACTATGCTGATGGATATTCAGTATACACTTGGGGGGGGGGCATTTATTACATTTGAAAATGTTTTTTTCAACTTGGTAAAGGTGGTAAAATATCAGAAAAATATCAATATTACCGTTATCACCAATTTATCAATCCGTTCTGTTGAGTTTTAACTCTGTTCACCTAATTTAGGCTATCAAAAACCCATTGTTCCCAATGGAGTTGGTCAGATCATTTTCCAAACTAAGATGCTTTTTTTCACATCAAAAAAGACCATCAATATTTGGTATGTGATAGAAGGGAAACCGCATTGAAAACAGTACAAAATGTGCATTACACAATACAAGTAAAATATCAGAAGGATACATATCTTTAAGTGCCGGGTTCTGGTTGACACAAGAGGTTGGAGGTCCCTTCCCCATAGAGCTTACAATCTAAATAATGAAAAGTAAATGTACAGGAAATGTATTACCACACATTCAGTGTATATTCCCCTGAAGCTACTAATAATAAATCATAAAAATATTTTAATTGTATATTTAAATATCCAATACATTTGCGGTCCCATGAAATGTAATGGTGGCCATGTATTTATGTTTGGATTCAGCTGTAGACACGAAGGACCGCCAGGAAATCTTTTAGTGTTCTGGACAAGCATTCCAATCCAGACCTGATCAAAACAATTAGAGAAGTCCTGCTGCAAAATAATTCCTGCAAAGTATTATATAGGGAAATTACTTTATAATGAGGCAGCAATAAACTTTCTTTGTGCTCTTCAAAGTTGGCTGTATACCAGTTCTTGATACAAATTAATAAATTATTTAACATAATATATAAGAAGCAAAAAATATCTGAACTGCTTTTTACTATTTGGTCTCTCTATCTTAATATGTTAAAGTTAACATCTCCAAACAATGTAATGTTAAAATGCTTTTCTGTATGCAGCTCTACGTACAGTGGACCATCACTTTCAGAATCATGCCACCCACTTGGTTACCATTAAGCACCCAGTTCTTTTATTTGCCAGTCATTCGTAGAAAGACACAAATCTCCCAATCTATCCGCCTCAATGTCAGCGACCGCGCCAAAAGCCGCACTGCCGCCAAAAACGTAGCCTGATCACGCACAATCCAGGCATCAGGTCCAGCATGGATCTCTCTCCATCCAGTAAATAGTCATACAATTGAAAAGAAGTAGACCCAAATGCTCCGGAATAAAAAGATTCTTCAATGCTTTATTATAAGATCCAATAAAACAAATTACTGGAACTTAATGATGAAATCCATAGAAATAACACACAGACTAAGGGCGAAATTTACAAAAGTTGAAAATTAATTTTTTTACTTTTTCTCCCATTTTTCATGGCAAAAACGGACGAAAAGGTCTAAAAATACATTTTGACTTTTTCGCCCCCATTTTTTGTCCATTTTTGCTACAAAAAAATGGCTGTTTTTTGCCGCTAAAATGGACAAAAAATGGGTGAAAAGGGAGGCAAAAAGGTCAAAAATATTTTTTTGCCATTTTTTGGCCATTTTTGCAGCAAAAAAACAGACTTTTTTGCCACAAAAACGGTTGAAAATTGGGGTCGAAAAGGTGTAATTACAAAATGTAATTTTTGACCTTTTTGATTGTTTTCACTGTAAAAAAAAAGGTGAAAAAGTCAAAGTCAAAACAAGACCTTACTCATAGGCACGTAATATTAAAAGATAATCTGGAATAAATAGGGTTTACCTGAGTGACCACACCTCATAAACGGAGGGGATAACACAGGGTTAACCCTATATATTACAGTATATGTAAAGGTAAACAACAGATGCTACAAAAACACATGTGTGTTTAGATTGTATACAGCAGCGATGACGAACCTATAGCATGTGCACTAGAGGGGCCGCTCAGAGCCCTCTCTATGGGCATGCACGCCATCACCACCGCTGCACTGACAGCTATCCCAGCAAGCAAGCGCTCCTTTCGTTTAGTATAGGCTGCAGACCCGACCTGATGGTTTTCAGGTTGGATCCGCAGCCTACACTGAAGGAGCGCTCGTTTGCCGGGAGGATCTACTGTTGGAGGCGTGGCTAGACGTCTTCCCCGACACAGGCGTTATGACTTTACTCATCAGTGCCTGCACTGTGTAAACAGCTCCTGATAAGCGACGTCATCAATTGGCACTCTGTGTCTAAAAGGTTCACTGGTATACAGGATAACACCTTAATTAGTGCAACATACAAATTGAATAGGATAAAATAGTGAATCATAAGAAAATCATAACAAACTATAAGAAAATAAATTAATAATGACATGTAACATCTTTTATTTTCCTTCTGATTTCTTGTCTCCTGCGTACCCAGTGCAGAAACCACATAATGGACTCTAAGGGGATCATTCCGGTAGCTCCGAATTTTCAGTCCTGAATTCACCTATAGCGAACTCCCATTATAAAGTCGCGACTGCGACAATTCTCCCATTGTAAAATCGTGACCACGACAATTTTTTAGTCGCAGTCGCGATTTTATAATGGGAGTTCACTATAGGTGAATTCAGGATTGAAAATTCGGAGCTACCGGAATGACCCCTTTAGGCTGGGCTGACACGAGCGTACGATGCGTAGCGCATAATACGCTTGTGTGAAAATAAAAAAATGCGGTGCCACTCTGCCCAATGGAACTTACCTTGTTCCAAACAGACGAGCGTATCGCGCGTGCACGTGCGAACACTGGCCGTCGCATTTTTCCCAGCGTACAGCCAGAACAAGGTAAGTCAATGGGGCAGAGCGGCGCAGCATTTTGAGGCTGGATTCCACGAGCGTATGATGGGCTACGCATCATACGCTTGTGTGAACCCAGCCTTACAGTGTTAGATGTTATTCCAAGTATGCAGGAGTTTCAGAAACAAAGAGGTGGATAAACATAGAGGAAAGGGTACTGAGCAGAGAAATCGGAGAGTACATCTTACGCCACAAATAAAACGATAATCTGTCTGCTTTTCTTCCATTATCATTGTTCTCTATGGAGATTCTTTAGCGTCTACTCATGGCGTATTTTTGCCGGTGCTTTTTTTTTAAAAATACGCTACTCACAATACGCCAGTGTGAACTGGGCCTAAATGTGTGGTTATAAAAACTGCATTTATCAGGACTCCACTAATTGAATCTAGATAGAAAATACAGCCACTCAAATCCTGCATATGTAAAAAGGATCTCTGAAATGTCAACTGACCTGGTAACCTTATTTTAGATATCTGTTTGTTGTACTAAAGTCTTTCTTAAAAGGGTCACTTTACGCCTTCCATTAATAACGGTTTCATATATTTCCCAAGTATCTTTTTATCTGTTTCTATAAAGCACTTGACGTCTTCACATAACAGGGTTAAATTAATCAACATGTAATTTAAAAGGTGACCCCTTCCTTACCAGAGTAAAGCTTTTAAGCCATAACATAAACAAGAGTGACAACGTGAGGAGCAGGTCTATCTAGAATATTCATTATCATGTGCAGCAGCTAAAGCAATACTTACTAAACAGTTAGTTATCCCAGAGTTCCATCAGAACGCTCACATTTCAGAAGCTTGGTTAAACACTTTTGAACCTGATTCAAAGGTTCTTTATTCAAAGCTATCATTCTACAATGAAACATAAGCACTGTGCAAAAAAAAATATATTACAATAAACAACGGAGGTCACAATACATTTGTTAATAGCAGGTATCACATTGATTTCTTTATTTAAACTTCATTTTGCACTAAGGGTGTTGCAAATGCTCTTCTGATAAAAGACCAACACCGTCTCCTCAAGGGACATGTTTCCCTGATTGAACTCTTGTTGAGTATGTGGAGCATGCGTTCTCTGACATTCCTTATTGAAGCACTGTTGAAGTTGGTTGACAGAATGTGAAGAATAGCATTCTCTATACTAGCTTCTGAAAATCCAGCGCTTTGAAGAACTGAAATGTATTTCCAAATGACAGTATCAACCCGGTCACTCAAAGAGACTCTTGAGGCGTTGGGTATATGCTGCAATTAGATTGTGTATAGAAGAGCTTGCTTGGAATCTGATATTCTTTTATTGAGCGAAACAGATTTTTCATGTAGTTTTACAACAAACTCAGCATGAATAAAACATGGGATGTTAAAGGGACATTTTCCTAACCCAGGACAAATTTAAAATGTAAAAATTTATTTAAAAATTAAAAAAAACAAAACGAAATCAGGTCAAAACTTTGTTTAAATCCTTGCAAAAACTAAACAAGCCTTCTACCTAATTATTGGAAATGGTTATTAGG
This sequence comes from Pipa carvalhoi, assembly GCA_021901965.1. NCBI lineage: Eukaryota > Metazoa > Chordata > Amphibia > Anura > Pipidae > Pipa > Pipa carvalhoi. The sequence continues at coordinate 7,847 of JAKJJM010038193.1, forward strand.
CTACTGGAGAGCGTTATATCTTCTAAGGAGTGCTCTTTCCCTCTTAATTAATATGCATAAAATAAACCCTTCTCAGCTTTGTAATTGAACGTGATGAAGACGAGACCAGATCTGCCTCATTGTTGGATTATACTAGCTACACAGCCAGTTGCTTACACAAAGGAACCTTCATTCTTATTATTTCACCTTTAAGTGTATGGAGACTCTGTTGTGCTGATATGTGTTGTGTTCATATGTACATGAAATAGTATGTATACATGCATAGTCATGTATGTGTGACATATTTTAGATCGCACTAAAAATGTTGTCAATAAGAACAAACAGCTTGGATGCCATAGATATCCTAACACGATTGTTGGATATTCACATTTTTCATCTGATAAAAATCATCTTAAACCGAAATAGGTTTTGACCAGACAATCTGATTATTTTGTGGCCACTGATTAGTTTGTGGCTAACAGATGGTCAGCAAAGTTTTCTTCGCAACTGCTAAAATGGCCCTTGCATCCAGGATTAGTTTGGCCCCTGGGAAAAGGGGTCATTCAGTGGCTTCTTACTTGTCCTTTAAATCTTTATTTATGAGCTGTATCTTTCTGTTATTTCTGCCAGGCCAAACAATAATACCGTCTCCTGATATCTTCATTTCCTCGAGCAATGGCAGTCATAAATTAGCAGTGCTATTTGAAAAGCTAAAGCTATTCTAAGCATCAGATTTGTGTTAAAGTGTAGTCTCTAGTCAGTGTGTCTATGCAATGACTTACTGTAAAAGATAATTTCACCAAAAAAAAAAACCCTAATAACTTAATAATAAAAAACTGTCAAAGTGCCTTTATTTCCCAGTGTGGATTAGTAATTTTTTCTCTTGGTAGCACTTACAGTGATCAGATATTTCTTGCGAGTCCTGCACAAGATGGTTGCATGGTTTTTTGCTAAAATATGAAAAACAGCGATCCAATTATATGTGTCATCTAAGGGCCATCTGCCAACTGTAAGTCAGTTTGTTCTTTTGAAAGGATCCAAAGTGCATGTCATGTATTTATATAATCCAAAATCTATACTGTTGTCTCTGAGCTAAAATACTTCACAAAATACATTCTCTAAAGTGATAAAAGGCAAATTGACATGACAACACTGTTACAGTAATGATACCCAGTGGGTATTACTGGATCGAGTTACAACAGTTGTAAAATGTAGACGTAGTAAAGGACAAGTATCAACAATAATGTTACTTTATAATTACATTTTTTTCAGGGCTGGTTCATCCATTAGGTCAAAAAGGCTGTTGCCTTAGGGCCCTAGCAGTGAAAGGCCTCATAGATTTAATTTTTTCTCTCTCAATTTTGTTAACATTGATATTCTTTGTATAATAGGGATTTCTTTATACAGTAAAATCATTTTTAAGCAGTATTTCTTATATTTGAATGTTACTGTTGCTTTAATTAGTAAGGTCCCAATATGTCACTTTCGCCTAATGCGCCCCATTTTGTTGAGAAAGTGCAGTATTTTAAGCAATAATTGTTCACTAGTGTTTTTTGTTTGATTGTGGCAGCAATTTAATTGCACTTGGTACTATTGTTAAAGTGCACCCGTCAGCTTGTCCCGATTTGAAGCTGTGGGAGCCTCTGTCTTGTGCTCAACCTGCCAATCAACCACTCTGACACGCCCCCTAAGGCGTTATGGAGGCATGCGCTTCAGTGACAGCACTTGTACGTATTGCAGGAGGAAGGCTGGTAGGAGGAGCTTACTTGTCAATCAAGTAATCCACGCCTCCTCCTACAGACTTTCTATCTGACACAAGCCTGCAGTGTCGACAATGTTGTTTCAAGCTGACAGGTGCACTTTAAAGCATGATCTCCCATAACAATAAGGGCAATGACTAGGAGGGAATATTTGTCAAAGTTGAGTAATAATTAGACAGGTATATTGATATTGAATTTCTGCTAAATATGGCTAAAATATCAATATTGCAGACTTTGGCTCTGAAAAATATTCGCCAGATTAAGGGTGGTGAAAATCCATTATTCTCTATGGGAGGTGGTTGCGCCATCATTTTTCGCAACGAAAGAAGGTGGCCGACATCGAAAATAGTCGCAATGAAAAAGGCGCTGCATTGAAAGCAATGTAAAATGCGATGGATTTAACGCGGCAACAATTTTCGAGATCGATCTTTTGTCATCAAAAACAATTTTAGTCACCACTTCATAAATTGTTCGCGATCGAAAAAATGACTCAGCTAGAAAAATTGCCAAAAGCGACGACTGAAATCGAATACCAGTGAATAGGTTAAAAATAAATATCTTCCTGAGAGTTTTGACACTGGCATTCAAACCCCAACAAAATGCATCATGTGTTAAGTTTATATTTATAAGGCAAGGCATCCGTAATTACCCTTTAAGTATAAACTTAACACTTTGGGGCATATTTACTAAAGTCGGAAAACCGTATTGCCGTTTTTCATTGTTTTCGCCCATTTTTTCTCCAACGTATTTTCCTCTTCCCCCATTGATGAAAATAAAAAAAAAAATGTATTGATATCGGTAAATATAGATGCAGTAATAGCTCTACAATTAACATTAATGTCAATGGGGCCCTTTAATATCGATATCGCCGATTATAACGCCAGGGACTTAGAAAAATTTTACAGACCCTTCTCCATAAGGAATAATGGATTTTTGCCACCCCCAAACTTGCAAAATGTTGTATCAGTAAAAAAAAATGTTGGAAAGGGCTTAGTAAATTGTGATAGCGGTGAAAAAATGGACAAAAATGGCAAAAAACTGGCAAAAACAGTAAAAAAAAAACAACAAATACGGTTTTTCAACTTTATTAAATTTGCTCCTTTATGTTCCCTATAACGATGGCATTCAAACATAACAAATCACTAAGAAGTGTATTTTCACTAGGCAAACTACCTCTAAAAAGCCACAAGGTATTTTGTCATGCTCACCTACTGAATTCAATTGTCAATTTTTTTCTTCGATTTTTTGCAACATTTTGAAGATTGTTGAAGCATGGTAAAAGCCCCTTAAGCTTGGCTGATTTTAAACAGCAGGGTTGCCAACCCAGCTCGACTCATCTTTTGGCAATACAATGCTACAGATAAATCAATAGTAAAATACAGTACAATGAAAGATTAACAAAACTGGGCTTGTTTAGTCTAGAAAAAAGAAGATTAAGGGGTGACCTAATAACCATGTATAAATATATTAGAGGTCAGTACAGAGATCTC
>JAKJJM010038218.1:0-10849 GCA_021901965.1 Pipa carvalhoi
AACGTCATCACGCAACCACCCCCATAAATAGGGACTTGCAGAGCAGCGATTCTGCGACCCCTATGCGATGGTCGTGCGACCCCCAAAGGTTGAGAACCGCTGGCTTAGAGTCATCACACCTGGTTTATCTGAAGCCTTTTAGCTAACACTACATACTATTTTTGTGACTCACTGCAGATTAATTGTTTCTATAGTCAAAATTAAACCTAGACAATAATAAATACATTTAATAAAATATAAAATTATATCACACCCAGTTGTTTCTTCTATGATAAAAATAAATACCAAACTCCATAAATAAATTTCACTTTAAATTAATTCCAGCAGATGGAGCTATTAGACAAAGATTGTAATTAAGCATCAGCAGCTATACACTAGAACAGCGGTTCTCAACCTGTGGGTCGCGACCCATTTGGGGGTCAAACGACCATCTCACAGGGGACGCGAACCGCTGCTGAGCTTGCCAGCTCTGCGGGCCCTCTTATATAGGGGCCATTGCGGGATGATATTTGGCCGCAACGTCATTACGCGATGCGGGTACGTGATGACATTGCGGCCGAACGCCATCACGTGACAAGGCACACCCCCCGCGATGACGTCACCGCGGGGGTTGCGCTCAACTAAAGGTTGAGAACCGCTGCACTAGAAGAATTCCAACAATAATTTAAAGGCTTAGCCAAAAAAAAATGGACATCTACAAATTGCCACCTAAAGGCTAACTAGGACTTCATTTCTGACTTGTTAAATCACTACTCGCACAAATGCATATTTTAAGTTTCTGTAAGCGGCTCAGTGGTTAACACTGCTGCCTTGCAGCGCTGAGGTTCTGGGTTCAATTCATCTGCATGGAGTTTGTATGTTCTCCCCACACTGCGTGGGTTTCCTCTGGGGACTCTGATTTCTTCCCACAATCCAAAAACATACATTTGTGTATGTGTGACTGAAATTATCTAATAAATAATTTGATGAAGAATCTGAATCTCTGCTTTGATGTGACTTACACAAGCCAAACACAGATATGGCTACAATATTAACACTCAAGGAAAGGACAGAGATTGTGCCGATTTGTGGGAGCCCAGTACCCAAATCCTTGCAGCGAATTTCAAAGCACTTCACCCCTAACAGACTACCAACTTGTCATGGCACAGTTGGAAAAACAGGTTGCGTATTGAACCTGCCAAAGAGAACTTAAACTGCCACAGATAAAATATCATTTAACAAGAGCCCACATTTAGCGCCTGGTGTATGTCACAGGACAGCAGAGTGAGTAGAAATACCATAGGGTAGAAATGGCTGCATTGGCCATTTTGGGCTAAGACAGTGGACTGCAAAGTGCGGCTCTTCAGCCGCCGTATTGTGGCTCGCGGCGCACTCTCTAGCCCTGCCCTCGACCTCCGACGCTTCTGATTGGACATCGGCAGGTGATGGGAGCATTCGCTCCTCCCCCTTTGCGGCTCCACAGGAATCAGCCGCTGGTGAAGGAAGGGGCGAAATGGTATATACAAAATCAAAAGTATATACAAAAGTATATACAAAATCCTCTGTATATTAGTCACAAAGCAAGATGGTACAGCTGCAAAGGTAAATAAGGAAATACATGCTCAATATAAACACAAAAATACTATAGCTTTTTCAGTATGAACATACAATCATTTTTATAGCTAATGCAATTTCTTTTGATGAAGTTAAAGTAAACGAACATTGAAAAATGTATTGTATAAAGTAGAGAAAGGTCAATAACATCTAATATATATATATTAAGCATAAGATTTTAGTTCTTCTTAAAAATTCTTGTATGGAGAGCCTGAATAAATATTTTTGTTTTTCTCAGATTCAGAAAGCAACTATTGTCAAGCCATGGTTCTGTATTGGGCGCTAATGGAAGTTTTCAGCAATCCAGTGTTGTGTTAGGTCACTTAGAATAGAGGAAAGAAGCTACTACATAATCACCAACGATCATAATCTCGATCCTGAAACTATGGTATAGGGGTGAGTGAATCAGTCAGCTAGTAGTGCAGCAGATACTTCAGCAGAGTTTCTGTTTTTGCCTTCCTCCCCAATATAGTCTGCAAACAGTTAATAAAAGATCAGTTCATAGAATAATTAAATGAGAACATCTGTACAATATTTACAGTTAGTGCATTAATTCATATGTCCCTTAAAATACTTTTTTTTGTAAAGTGCTGTTCATTACATTGTTAATACAACAAGAATCTATGAGATGAGATTTTTACAGTTTAAAAGTATGACCTAGGTACAATAAGAAAATAATATATTACACAAACCTGTTCCTTAATATTAATCATTCTATCATACTACTATTAAGTAATCATGGCTTATTTGCATATACCTTCTGATGAACTAGTTTCTATCTTATTGAACTCAAGGGATGAAGTCCATAGCAACCCTTAACAATAATGCTTAAAATAAAGCTCTCAGGAGAAATCAGAATGAAAAGTAACTAAACAGGAAATGTACTGTTTTATATTCTGAATCAAACTAATAAAGAATGCCCCAAACTACAACCCTAAGTCCAAGAAAGTCGGGACACTTGTAATACATAAAGAAAACAAGAAAGCAGTGATTTGGAAATCTCTCCGATTTATTCACAGAACATAGAAATCATATCAGAATTTGAAAGTTAGACATTCTTCCATTTCATTTGAAAAAAATAATCTTTGTTTTTAATTTGATGTCAAGGACATTTTAAAAAAGTTGGAACAGGAACATGTCTACCATTGTGTAGCCTGTGCTCTTCTTTTTACAAGAAAATGTCTGTAAACATCTGGGAAGCGAGACCAATTGCTGGAGTTTTGGGAGAGAACTGTTATACTATTCTTGTCTTAAGAAGAATTATAGCTGCTCAACAGTCTTGGGTCTTCTTGCCAGATTTTATATTTCATAATGCATAAAATGTTTTCTATTGGTAAAAGGTCTGGACTGCAGGCAGGTCAGTTCAGCATAAGGACTTTGTATAGCCATGCTGTTGTGAAGGAAGCAGTATAAGGATTGGCATTGTCAAGTTGAAATTTGCAAGGCCTTCCCTGAAACTTTGACTGGATGGGTGCATATGTTGTACTAAAGTCTCTATACACAGCTTGGCATTGATAGTACCTTTCAAGAAGTCTAAGCCTCCAATGACATAGAACACTAATGCAACCTCAAACTACGATAGATGCAGAACTGTGCGCTAACAACAAGCAGGATGGTCCCTCTCCTCTTGATTCCACAGGACACAGCATCCATGGATTCCATAAAGAATTTTAAATTTTGATACTTCTGACCATAGAACAGTTTTTCATTTTGTATCAGTTCAATTAAAAATGAGCTTTGGCCCAGAGAAGACAGTAGCGTTTTGGATTGTTTCTGGATTGCATTCGATATATGGTTCCTTCCATGCATGAATTAAAGCTTTAACTTGTATTTGCTGCTTGCACATTGAACAGTGTTCACAGACAATTATTTCTGAAAGTATTCCAAAGCTCTTGCAGTGATCTGCATGACTGATTCATGCCTGTTTTTAATGCAGAGTCGCCTGGGGGCCCGCAGATCACAGGCATCTAATATTTATTGAAAAGAGTAAGCGAACTTACAGCACAAGATAGTAATATTAAATAGGAGGTCTAGGATACTGAATAATGGAGCTACAACCAAAAAAGAAAGGGTGTTCTATTACTAGATAAATATTGTCCTAATGTAGTACAGTAGGGCTGGGTACATAAAAATAATTTTAAGAAGTAATAGAAGGAACACAGATTTTATGTGAAACCTGCACAAAGCCACAGCAGTATCAGAGCATGGTTGGTCAAAGCCATAAGTGTGTAGCCCACCCGAAAGCTAATATGAACACAGTTAAAAGGCTAAACTTTAATAATAAATCATTAAAACAATAATGAATGGAAGACAATTTGTATAAATAGAAGATTACATATATGGCTGCATCGGCAGCCAATATTCCCACTATTATTGATAAGTTGTAATTTTGGACCAAAGTTAAAATTTCTGGCTGTCCCCAAAAGCGTACAGAGACAGGATATGTAGTGAATGCAAAGTGATCTCACTTAATCAACCTAGAAGAAAACGTGATTAGCGTGTGATGTCCAATTTACTCAACCCCCTTTGGCTACTGCCCAGCTATTCTCGGTGTCCCTGGATCAAACTAGAAAAAGAAAAATTAGTAACGTAAAATTAGTCTGAGTAGGAAATGTTAAATTGTTAAAAATAAAGTTCAGAGGAAATACTGCCTGAACACAGCAGTCTGAGTCGCATGGTAGCAGCTCAATAAACAAAAACCAATGTACATTTTGCCCACTCAAGAGAAAAAGGGCTTTATCAAGGTATACGTTTCAAAGGCTGCTTACAGGAAAACTAAAGAAAGCTGAATGCTATTTATAGTAGCGATTCAGATTGTAGGCCAATCATGTATCGGCCTAGATTCTAAGTCCTAAGTTGGTAATTGGTTAGGTTGTTAAAATCAGATCTTCCTATACAAGATTTTTAAATGTAATAATGGCTGGAGCTGTGAGTACACTTAAAGTAAAACAAAACAAAACAAAAAAATAGGGCGGTATGACCGGGGGGGAGAAGCTTGAAGGATTCCTTCTCTCTTACGATTGGCCATACTGTCTCCAATTTTATATTAAATAAAATGAATGGAAATTATGTTGTGTTCAGTCAATGAACACTGTATAGTTGAAAGTGCAAGTCTCTGTAGCATGCAACTGCAAAGATACTAGGCAAACTCAAACTAATACTCACTCGTGGCTCAAAGTGACCGACTTGATCAGTACCCAAGGGTACAGTTAGTCACATCTTGCAAGGGTTATCTCACCATGCAAACCCATAAACAATGTCTAATTGTAGGTGTGTTGTATACACACAGCACCTAGAGCATGCCATCAATCTCTAAATAAGTTAGTCTTTTCAAATTAAATGGAAACAGGTCTTAATTTCAACTTCTGAAATATGTTCCATGTTCTGTTGTGAATAAAATATTATTATAGGAGATTCCCAAACTGTTGCATTATTGTTTTCTTTAAATTTTAAACAATGACCAAAATATGTTTGGTATTGGAGTTGTATATTCTATAAAAATCTTAAAACACAACAGCAACAGACACAAAAACACACACATGCAAACATACATTTTTTGCATACAAGAATTTTAATGTTTAATTAGAACAACTGTAATCCACTAAAAATCCACAAAGTTATTAAATTCATAGAACACAACATGTCCCATAACTATTACTATATACTGACAACTATAGATGCATCACATAACACTCCTGATAATACTGGAATTAGTTAGGCAGATAATACCAGAATTAGTGAGGCATGTAAATCAATAACAATATTTAACTCAAAATAGGCTTATTCCTATATATTCATTCATTTTCAGCACAACAAATGAGGCACACACAGAAGTAGGCAGGTTTTGGTAATTTGGTGTGTTTTTAGATTGAGTTGTTTCAAAAAGTGAAATCAATCTTACCTTAACAATTTCTCTCTGTTTGGACCTTAGAATAGTTGCTGGCCCACTTAATGTTAATGCCACTTATTTTTCTCTTACGATATCCCCTGCTCCCTTGTCTGCTCTAATCCAGTTCCAAGATCTTCCAAAGCAAAATACCAATACTGTAGATCTAAAAAAACTAGAGAAAAAAGTTGTATACAATTAGAAAGCAGCTCTCTTCATAGATGATACCACATTGCGAATAGAGGCTTCAGAACCAAATGCTGAATTGTCAGTGGATAAACTTTAGTTCCGAAGAGTGTGCAAGGTGCCATAACTCAGTGGCTTCCTCCTCCAATTGATGAGAGATTTAAACTGAAAATCATTTATTTTAGAAACCTTTCGTTATGAAATGAATACTGGTACAACTCAGTCTCTTAAGGACAAAAACCTTCATATGGAATGGATTTCCAGATCTCACAAGGTTGCGCTATTTATGGCAGGAATCCAGTACTGCTTCAGAAATTATTTTCAGTAGAATGTTAAATAATAAAAATTTTCAAGGCTACACATTATGGGGCTAAAGTGACTCATTTTGTCACTTATCCCTTATGACAAAAGTCCAGAGCTTTTCAAATGTACTTGAGTGAAAGTCACGTCAAACAAGTTATAGATTTAGTTTATTTCTCTTTATATACCAAAAAGATCATAAATGGAGCTCTCCCCATAGGATATCATCAAAATCATTTTGAAACATTTGAAATGGGTCTAGTAAGACTGGAATGCTAAAGGATTAGGAATGTTTCAAAAATTAAAACTCTACAGAGTTAAGAAAAGTAGTTTCTGAAAGTATGTCTGATGTAATGGTATGTTTCCACAGCCAGATGAGAAAACTTTCTATTTCCATTTGTAAGCTAGCAGACGATCTTTTCTCTCATTAGAAAAATGCATCCTACATAGTGATTACAAACAGGGCTAACACTTTGATGATTATGAGGCAACAGAATGGTCCAAAAGTCCATATAGCATGGTTGCATCAAAACCTAGATGTAATCCTATATGCTTTTTTTAAATAAAATTCATATTCCCAAAATGTTCCACCTTGTGTTTATTAATTCTGTTGCCATATAATTTAGAGAGTCAGAGTGTTTTTTGTGATTTGTATTACTCTTCACATATGTATAACAACTTCTTTCCATATCTTGATGTTCAACACACACAAAGCAGTAGATCATATTAGTCATTAATGATCTGTCGTGTCACAATTCCAGTGTTCTTCCTTAAGATTGCCTTCATTATATTTTAACTTCATTTTGGTGAATCCGTCATGTACTCAGAAACATATAGGTGTTTAATATTTTTCTGCAAAATGCCTTTTCATGGAAAAACTTGATTGCGATCTTCAGAAGATTCCACTTCAATTCACCTCAGTCATTAGTAAGATCGTTAAGTGATAGGGAACAAAGAAAAAAAAAATCTAAAAATAATTTTTCAAAGATTTACTTTTAAACTTCCAAACTAGAAAAAGACTGGGAGCCACTGGTGATGAGGCAAAATGAATTTTTTGAATGAACATTATTAACATGGACTTTTCCATGCATATCAGTTGTTACAAATTTAGGCATAGCAATTGAGGGGAAAAAAAGACCACCACAAAGAAATTAACAATTATATAATTATGAAGGTGATGGAGACACAAATTGGGGAACAATACAGTAAATATAATTAACAAAACCAACAATGGAAAGGAGGAACTGGATTTGAGCTTTGAAGGGAGCAGGAAACTTCCTAGAAGAGAGAAGACTGATTTCAAATTTAAACCTTAGGATGTAGGTTATAAAACCACCCCCACATAACAGCAGAAAATTGCAAATGTGCTTAAAGTTTAATAGCACTGTTCCCATATTGTTAGTGCAAGAATCAAGCTTATTGCAAGCTCTTCATGCACACACCTAAACATGGTCATTCTATAATCATACCCATCACTTAGTTTCGTTGACCCACGAAAATTCAGATGAAATGCTTCATAGAAAGCAGATGAAGGATTCCTGTGAAACCCAAGAATTGAACAAAAGTAAAAGTTCAAGTTAATAGTATATATTTGTGTTCCATTATACTGCTAAAAAAAATAGTATGAAAGCAACCTATTATTCCAACAAAACAGAGCTGGTTATATGCAAGATAAGCATCAATTAACACAGTCACTGATTTTGAAATAGCTATGGAATCATTTGTACTCAACAATAAAAACAATTCATTTAGATCTTCCACTTTTGTACTGCCTAGTAATGGACCTGTGCCACAGGGTTCAGGGTGCAGCTAAAGAGTCACCAGCAGGGTCTTCCAAGTCCTTGGTTTTAGGGTTGATTTACACTGACAACTTTTGTGAGACTCAAAAGTTACTACAAAACAAAAAAAGCAAAAAGCTCTTGTTACTTATCATTAGCTATAAGATAGTTTACACAGGCAACAGTTGTTTGGAGTGGAGAAGCCACATATGTAGTAGTTACAACTTCCAAAATACGGTTGAACTTAAAGGAGAACTAAAGCTGAAAAAAAAAAACTATATTAAATAGGTACCTTATAGTAAGCTCCAGCGACGCACTCCCAGCTTCCTCTGTCCTGTATCTTCTCTGCACTGAGGCAATCTTCACAGCGCTATGGAGGGCCCAGCTGCCAGCCCGAAGCTTCTCCCACTCAGTCACCGGCAGTGAAATAGAGCAATGATGTAATCACGCTCATTTCTCCTCCAGTGAAAGCTCCTCCTACCGGGGCACAATGAGCGTGGTGATGTCATCGCTCATTTGCATAAGGGAGCGGAGCTTCACGGCAGCTCTGCGACAGCCTAAGTGCTGTGAAGACTGCCTCAGTGCAGAGAAGATACAGGACGGAAGAAGCTGGGAGTGCATCGCTGGAGCTTACTATACAAGGTATTTATTTAATATATCTTTTTTTTTTTTAAAGCTTTAGTTCTTCTTTGACAGTTTCACTGTAAATACATAGTCCTGTTTACAAAGTGGTAACAAATCAACTCTCCAAGAAAAACTATTCTAGAACACCAATGTGTTTACCACATAAATTTATATTGTATTGGAGGCTATAAAATATATCTGAAGTTGTGTTCATAATTTGCAACAAACCGCACCTCTTTCAAAATTGCTGTTTATGGAACTCTTGCTAAAATATATTCATGAAGTACATAAAATTAGTAGTCACATTCTACTTCCAGTAACTGCTGCAGTCAACAGTGACTTTTTACAGTAACCTCTGATTTGCATAAAAGTTGCCAGTCTATACTAGCCCAAAATAATACAAATCGGGGATTCAAATTTAAAGAGAACGTTTTACCAGTATAATGTAGGAGCTACTACCATTTCTATACAAATGGGATTTTGCTTTTTCTGCAGTTAGTTCTTTAAAAAGTTACCGAAAATGTAACTAACAGACTCTACTAATGCTACTAATGAAGGCATAAAAGGCAGTTAAAATCAAGGGTAATTTTTGTACCCCAACTTCAGTATTCTAAATGAATATTTCTTCTTCACTGATAATAGGTTTGCCGTGACCATTTTCTCCAGCTCCAACTTTCCTGGCTACTCTGCAAAACAGCCAAGCAATATGTACCAGAAATGTTTGGGAAAAAAGGAGCAAAAACATAGAGCGAGCCTTTATTTAAATACATTTTGGGCTACACTATTTATTGATCAAGGGCCTGCTCAGTGTGATAGAAGTTGCTAGCCTAGACTTTCAAATGAAACAACAAAAGAAAACACCTCCACAAAATCTTTTCTGAGTGAAGACTGATCACCATTTGCTGTGGAGACTAGATTGTGTTCATGGCTGCAACCAATACAGACTGACCAAAGAAAACGCATTCTATCACTAAATATCTTTCAAAGAGGAATAGATTATTCATGTTTTCTTGGATAATCTACATTGACAGTGCAAGCATAGAAAGCAGTAAATATGCAGATGCGATTTGTGCACAAAATCGGCATTTTCCAAAGGTAAATGAATAAAAAGATTAACCCTACTTATAACGTACAACTTTAAACATGACAAATACTATGGGGAAATGTATCCTTTAATATCTTTTAAGGTTTATTTAAAATGGCACAAGCAAGAATTTAACTGAATGAGGCCCACAGGTACCTTAGAAAGTGGGACTTACAATTAGGTTTTCATCTGTCTTGCTGCTAGAACTGACTGTCCACAATCACAGCCATTCATAAAAGTTCCTGGAATGCAGCCTGAGCAGTTCATACTGGTCAGCTATCTGTGGAAAATAATCTGTACACTTTTCTGATTCCAACAATAAATCATATTTTACCACTGAATCTGCCAAATATGGAGGCGTTTAAAACAAACTTTTCAGGGAATGCTCTTCTATAAGCTGTGCAATGAGTTACATCTGAATAGAAATGTGTGGTAGGTTATGTTTCCTACTATATTTCCATCGACCTGTTTAAAGGGTTTACACAGAGAAAATTGTCAAGAAAACAAAATTAACAAAGAAAATGTAAAAAAAAACCATGTTAAATTACATAGGACTCCATTCAGTACTGTGGAAAATGTTAGCACAAAAAAAAAAAAAAAAATAATAATTTAATCAATTGTTTATTAAAAAAAATTGAAATCAAAGTAGTGTCTTCTCTTTTATAGGTAAAATGCAATTCTAATAAAACTCAGCATTAACAACTTTTAGGGCAAGGACACACAATGCGTTTTGATGGTGGTGGGAAACTTGGCGTCAAAACTCAGAAGCATAGAAAATTTAGACATCCACTCACAAGTTAATGTTTTCAATAGGTGAACAGCAACTTCTAGATGAGTTTTACTGCAACAAAACATCTTCTAAACTGCATCAGAAAAAATTCACCAGCAGTTTTGCCAAAGTTGCCCACTGAAAACAATATCCCACAGTAATAAGAGTTTCCTGTGTGTTTTGATGTTGGTTTCACTTCTGGAAAAATGCATAGTGTGCCATTGCCTTTATGGATCTTTTTATTAAGAATACTAAAATGAATTACATGTAAGCACTTTTGTAGATTATATCCTCATTAAATATAATATACTGAATCCTATTAAGTACATTCTGAATTATGTTCATCATTGCTGAACTTTCTTTACTGTTTAAATGTTTAGCTCAAAGGAACTTTACATAAAACTTATTTCAACAAATTCATGTGCCCCAGAAATTAAATACAGTGAATAACAGTATTTATAATATAAAGGGCACAAGTTATTAAGCCCGTAAAGACTCGATTGGAGTCTTTGTAGGCTTAGTTGTGCGAGAATTCTCGCGAGAGCATCAGGCGGGATCTCGATTGCGCTTCTCCGCAATCGAGATCTTTCGCCTGAAAGTTTTGTAGCCATAGGACTTATGGCTACCTT
>JAKJJM010038219.1:0-10728 GCA_021901965.1 Pipa carvalhoi
TTCCAGATTATGGAAATCGGTATTTTTCGATTTCCATAATCTGGAAATCGGATATTTGTACCGAAAAAATCCGTAGCCATTTTAATTAATGGCTACGGATCGGTTCAAATACCCGATTTCCATATTATGGAAATCGAGAAACACCGATAATATGGAAACTCCATAATATGGAAATCGGAACTGCCTTTATTAAGCCTGAAAAGACTGCGGTGGAGTCTTTTCGGGCTTAATAAATACCCCCTTAGGCTGCAAGAATTCTTGCAAAAAAATTTTGTCTTTCAGTTATTGGCTTTTTGTTGTGTAAATTTCTGAGGTTCAACAGAAACAGCTGTTCTTGAACTGAACAGGCAGGGGTTTCGAATTTAAAGCAGATTAAAGATGTATTCAATTAGGAAGTAGATTAGAAAAGTACTGGATGTTTATTAATGGCACGTCAATGCAAATCAATACTTTTATTCGTTTGGTGTTACTAGCCCTTTGAATGCAATCATGTGCATAAAATGATATATAAATACAATGGATGTAAAAAGAACATGAAAACAGTACAATGGGAAATGTAAATATATCAGTATCTATACAGGTATGTGTGTATGTATATACATATAGAACTGAAGTAATGAGAAAGATGTCATCAAAGTGCCAAAACATTGGCACTGATAACTGTGTTTTCACTAATATACAAAATATTATAATTATGAATTGTTGGATTCAAACTGGTAAGTGCAAACTTACCTGATTAAACATATACATATATATATAGTACTTAAAGGAACTCTAAAAAGAGGTTGCAGGTTCCTCATTTACATAGTAGTCCTTTATTTTCATTACTAGTCACAATATGATGGTGAGGCACTGCTCACCTCATAAAGGTCTTAGCCTCTTTGGGTGGAATGGGCTGTGGAAGACGCTTACTGCTGTTGAGTTCAATATCATGGATGGGGGAGTTAGGAATTGGCTCCAGGCGGTTTGGATGTCCATTCCCCATTCCACTAGGTTCCAGGCCACTAAGGTTAGGGGAACTCACAAACCTGTTTGATGCTTTTTCATTCTTCTTCTTTTGCTGTTTTAAAAACAACAGTTAATTATGTAATATATCTGTTAACAGACATTACACAACTGAATTTTCTTGATTTACATACAATAAATACATGGCCCCACCAGAGTCTTTCAAAAAGGTCATGACAATCAACTTACTAAAACTGCAGCACAAAGTATTCACTAGTAATTGAAGATTTTAAGCCACTTGGACTTTCACAGCTTTAGAATTGTAGATATGTCCTGGCTTTACCAATGAATATGGCTGTTATTTTCTAAAGTTTTATAGTGATTAAAAACATTAATATGGTCCTTAATTTACAAAATACTTTTTGAACTTTTGTGCATATTTGACAATATATTTCAGTTTTCCAGCATCTTCGAAAGAACATGTCAATTCTGGGAGATGGATAATGGAAACAATTTAACATTATACAGTATAACAACAGCATAACATTTGTTTCTCTGTGGCTTAACTAAGACCTTGAGTGGCTTAACTTTGTACAATGGCTGACAAAAAGACCTAAGTAGTCTTAAAAGCTTCAGTTTACTTAGTTAGCCAATAACTAGGTAGATGCATAACTCATAGCTAGTGCCACTATCTGTGAGCTAGCTAATCTATGGAAAAACATACAAATAAGAGGTTGTGATGTGAGAAAACAAATTCTTTACTAACAAAATTATGCAAAGGAGGCGCCTTATTTTAATCAGCAGTAAAACCTCTACCATATATATTAAGGAAAATGTGACATGTCTTCAGGAGTGCTACAATTTGGTTACAGATAAAGCCCAAATCTGTGGGCAAAGTTAAGTCTATTTATAGCAAGTATGTGGGGAATCTATCATTTTTATTTAGACTAAAAAAGAAATGTTCCAGAAAATGTATTTAGTGTAAGTTGAGTCCCAAGTTGAATATTGACATTTGATTTACGATACAAATGCTTCTGTCAGCAGAATTTCAGGTTGTAAAATTAGGTGAAAATTAATGCGAGAAAAGCAGTTATTTTTTAGTAAATCCATTTTTAGTAGGCCTGGGCTGTCAGTGGAAGACAACTAGGGGTCTGTAGTGTCTAGCTTCCAGAAAAGTTAAAAGCTGGCTCCTCCTTGCTCGTTTCAGGGTGAGACTAGTTAAAATCCTTAATATGGTTTATAAGAAATAAAAACAAAATGTGGAGGGTAACCACAAGGGAAGAGCATGAATTAAAAGTTGAGAATATTGTAGGATCTTGGGACCCTTACAGATATGTGTGTCTTGCAGTGACAGTCCATGCCTATAAAAATAATAGATTTGCTAGTAATAAAACTTTCTTTTTTACCAATTTGTCCTCCCTGTCAGTGCAAGATGACTGAGGATCTCCCAGAGCCATGAAAATTGCAGAAAGGTGGGATGAAAAACAATCAGATTAATTTTTATTGTCACTAATCCAGTACAAGTACGCACCAGTGAAATATAACATTTGTGTCTACATCACTAACACCATGCATATAATAACTACTTCATAGAGTATAACACATTTCATAACTCAGAAAGTTAGAAACTAATCCAAAATAACCACTGCCTCAGGAAAAAAACTCATCCTTAACCTGCCAGAATGAGAGTACGGGCATCTATAACATCTGTCAGATGGTAAAAGACAGAACAAATCATGGTTCAAATGATATCTGTCCTGAATAGTATTTTGTGCTCTACTCAAACAGTGGTTCCAATGAATCTCTTCTACTGAAGTTAATGTTGGGCTATTTTAACTACCATTTGTGCCTTGTGGCACACCTGTGTTGAAGCTAATAGAGAGAGATAAAGAATTATCCAATTTAACAGTCTGAGGTCTGTTGGTAAAGAAATCCATAATCCAGTTTTGCTGAAATGTATCAATACAATGGAGGCTAAGTTTAAAAGTCAGCCTAGATGGATTAACAGTATTAAAAGCTGCATTAAAATCAATGAACAGTATTCTTACATACTATATTACCCTCGGGATATGACAGGGCCGCATGCAGAGCCATAGCAATAGCATCTATTCCGACGACAGGCAAATTGATACTGATCCAATGTAGCAGGCAAACTTGTCTTAAGATGAGACATCTCAGGCCCCTCATGAAGGGTGGATCATACCCCCAAAACATTGCTCTGTAACCTGCACTAATGGTCTATTAAAAGGTTAAATACCTACTCTAAGTGTGTGTGCAAATTCTACTCTACTAATTACTGCACTTGACAGTATGCCTGTCAAGTCATCCTGACCAGGGTTTGTATGTGTGTGGAAATTGTGAGCAAGAACAGAATAATCATGGAGAACAAGGACATGATCATTTTAGTATCTGATTAAATAGCAGCATCAGTGCTAAAATTAGCAGTGGCTGCATGCCGTAAAATGTCTGTCATTGTAGGTAATCAGAGAAAAAGAATAAATCAAGCATGTGATTTGTATAATCTCTGCCATCTGCTACAAAGCAGTGGACTGAATAGTAAACCAGCCAAGTGATGCTATTTATTATTTACTGCCATCTGCTACAAATTAATGGCTGAATTAGCAATAGGGATTGAACTCTGTCATCTGCTAAGAGGTAGTAGTGAGAAAACATGCAAACCAAAGAAAGTTGAACTGACCTGTAATTAAAAAGAGATCAATATTTTTGTCTGCAGGACAACAGAAAAAAAAATTAAGGGAATCCCACTGCAAGGAGCAAGCTTTCAAATTCTTCTGTTGTCCTGCATTCAGAAGGTAGATACTACAGAACTTTTCATCCAGCATTTAAGGAAGGGCAGTTAGAGAAGAGCAATGTGTATAATAGAAAATATTTGTGTAAAAAAATGTAAGGAGTGATGGTTTACTAACATAACACATACCATTTAAATCACTGTTTGGATTGTGCAGTTGTGCCTGCCATGGGCTGTGTTAGTTCAAACAACTTATTGGTCAGTGTTACTTATTGATAACTGTTCTGCAGAATAGTGTCTGCTGATTGATGTTCTAACTCTTCTACTTTCCTGGAAAACCCAGTATAACAAAAGAGTTAAAACATTTTTTTAAGGTTCAGGTGTATGCATTCTCTCTCCTAGGTTTAAACACTACCAGATTATGGGTCAAATTTATTAAAATCGAAAATGCCATTTTCGACTGAAATATTTCGAAAATGGCATTTTCGATTTAGGAATTTCGAGTTTTTTATTCGAAATTTCGAGTTTTTAACTCGAAATTTCGAATAAACTCGAAATTCCGAATGCCTCCTTTCTTCTCTTAAATGTAATGAACGGTGCTTCCATGTGAGCACCGCTCGTTACATTAAGCTGCTGAATACAGCAGCCGTTGGGGAGACTCATCTCTCCCCAGAGCTTCCTGATCGGCAATAGCCAATCAGGAGCCGCTGACGTCACGGATGACGTCAGCGGTGGCCAAATCAATTGGCTAAGCGCTACCATGTGATTTGGCTGCCGCTGACGTGTCTGTGTTTGTCCTTCCCTGTTTATGGAACAGCCTGGTTAGAGTCTAAGCCTTTATTATTACAGCCTATTATACATTCTGTTTTACTGCCATTAGGCTTATAGCTTGCCATTCAAGGTGGGCTTTTCATCCTTTAGCACATTGTGACAATTTTGCCTATATAACATTTTTTTGTTTTTATTTTTTAGTAAACATCCTCCTAAACCTAGTTTGCTACTATTTTGCTGCATGTGCTAACCCAAACTTTTTAAACTAATTCTTGTAATAACCTTAGATGTTTTCACATTGCACATCTGCACCTCTGGTTACCATCAATAGAATAGACTAAAAGAATCAAGACCAGACTGAACACATACCTTTACTAAAGGATTAATCACACCAACATTAGGGCTTGCGTTAAACACTTTGTTAAAGTTGGTCTCTCGATTCACTAGCTCAAGCTGGTAAAACTTCTTGTCTTCCTGTAGAAATATAAACGTTGTCCAAAAAAACACAAAAATGATTCTGCCCATCCACAAAATTGCTTTCAAACACAACATGCATTAATAATTAGAACACAAATTGCACATTGTAAATGCCTCTTCAGTTAATAATTAAAAAGGACAGTCATAATTCATGAACATTAGAGTGTTTAAAGATTACTAAATTGTTAAAGGAATAGTTAAATCATAAACCGTTATCTACCTAATTGTCATGGTAAAATACATGCATTTTGATGTACTGTATATATTATTTACTAATACCATGCTTTTTAATTTACAGCCAATATCTTACAGAAATTCCTTCTCTTTCTCTCCTACTTCCTCTTCTGCTTCTCAGTTTGGAATCTTAAAGTTAGGGATTTAAATGAAAGGCGTGAGAATTCTGAATGACCAATCAGAATCCTGCAAGTGTGTAAGCTCACAGAGCTGCTGCCCACCTGCTTCTTTCTGATTTCAAATTCTCAATCCTCTGGATCAAGTTGCTGTGTTGATGTTCCAAATTAATCTGCTGAAGAGGAAGTAGGTGAAAGAAGAGGGGGGCTTCTGAAGCTATAAATGTAAAAACAGAGTATCTAGTAAGTAATACATATTCCAAAAATCATTTATTTTTTTTTCCAACATTGTTTTTTTATTGAAGATTTTGTATATGAGTAAGGGAACATAAAGGAAAGGGATCTGCAACATAAAAAATTTTCAGAAACAAAAAGTTATTGTACATATGCTCATTTTAAATTGTTGCTATACATTTTTCTTTGTACATTATGTATCAATTGTTTTATTCACATTTTGATATTTATCTAATGTACTTATTGCTTTAAAAAAAAGGAAAATACATATATGAAATAAATCTGAACGTCTGAAAAACGAAAAGGGTTGTTTCATGTCTTACTTTTTCTTCCCTCTCTCCTTCCTTTTTCCCCATCCCTTTTCCCCTTTCTTTTTCCTTTTTCTATCTTTGGTGTTGCTAGTAGTGTTGGGTGGGGTTAGTGAATTGCAGGGAGGGGTAAAAGTGGGAGAAAAAGTGAGGATTTCATCTGTAATGTCCAGTACTTCAGACCAATAGAGTTTCATTATTGGGCAGGACCAGAAGATATGTAGCGTGTCTCCTATCTTTTTTGTGCACTGCCAGCATATATTTTGTGTTGTTGGGTATATGGAGTGTAGTCTTGCTGGTGTGCAATGCCATCTTCTAATAATTTTGTAGTTTGCTTCTACAATGCGCATACATCTAGAGCTTTTGTGTATTCTTGCCATGCTTTATTGTGCTATTTTGTCAGTTATTTGTATATTTAAGTTGTTATTCCATTTCTTTAAAAATGTTAATTCTGGTTTTGTTTGATTGTCCATTAAGTGTTTATATAATAAAGACAGGGGTCTACTAGGGGATTCTTCAGATGTGCATAGTGTTTCAAATACAATTAGCTGTCTTCATATTTTTAGGGCTCCCCCTAGTGTCTGGAAATAGTGTTTAATTTGAGTATATCTGAAATGATCGTTTGTGTTAAACAAGACAGCTTGTTGTAGTTTTTCTTTTGAGATTAGGTTGCCTTTCTCCATTAGATGATAAAACTGGAGGTTATCATCAATTAACCAATTCTATATTTGTGGTTTATTCATGCCTGGTGGAAATTCTGGGTTGTTTAATATTGGAGTTAATGGGGATGGAAGTGTGGTAAGTTTGCTTTTTTTCTTAATTAAGTCCCAAGTGCGTAATGTATTTTTCATAAGTGGGTGATCTTCGTGTATGATACATCTGTGTTTTTTCTCTATCCAGGGTATGTGTGGTAGATAAGTAAGAGTTCTGCTGTTCTATGGAGACCCATGATTTTGAATTATTATGGTGTGTCCCGTCTAAGATTCTATTTAATATTGTTGCTTGGTAGTATTTTTTTAAGGTTGGGTAAGCCTAAACCTCCTTTTAGCTTGGGTAGATATAAAATTTCTCTTTTAAGTCTGGGTGGTTTTTATTCCATATAAAGTTTCCTATGTGTTGAGAGAAAGTATCTATTAGGCTATCTGGGATATGCATTGGTAGTGTCTGAAAAAAGTACAGAATTCAGGGTAATATCTTCCTTTTTATTACATTTACTCTACCGAGTCAAGATGTAGGTTTGTTTATCCATGTTGATAGATCTTTTTTGATAGATGTTAATAAGGGTTTGTAATTTATGTCTGTCCATTCCTTATAATTTTTGGAGATTTTTAGACCTAGGTAAGCGAAATACCGTAATTGTTTGCCCATTTAAATGGGAATTTTTGTGAGAGGGCTTGTATAGTGGAAGTTGATATTGATATGTTGAGGGTTAATGATTTGGAGTAGTTTATTTTGAAGTGGCTAATAGTGTTGTATTCATCTAGTTGTTTGCATAGGTTATGGATTGAGATAATTGGATTTGTAATGAAGAATAATAAATCATCTGCATATGCTGCTAGAGAGTGTCTGTTATTTCCTATTTGTATTCCTGGTATGTCTGGATTTTGTTGTATTTTTGATAAGAAGGGTTCCAAGCTCATTATAAATAGAGTGGGAGAGAGTGGGCATCCCTGTCTAGTTCCATTTTTGATTTGTATTGTTGATGATAGTTGACTATTTATTTTGACTTTTGTTGTAGGTGATGTATATAGCGCTTTAATCCATGATATTAGTTTGGGGCCTATGTTATATTTCTGTAGGTATGCAAACATGAAGTCCCAATTGACCCTGTCAAAGGCTTTCTCTGCATCTGTGGAAAGTAGCAACAATTTGGTGTTACGCTTTTGTGAATAGCGCAGTATGTTCAATAATCTGTTTGTGTTATCTCTACCTTCTCTGTTTTTAACAAATCCTACTTGGTCTGTGTGTATTAGGGAGTTTAGTATGGGTTGTATGTGAGTAGCTAAGATCTTAGCTAATAATTTGGCATTGTTGTTAACTAAGGAATTAGGTCTATAATTTTTAATGTCTGTGGAATCTATATTGGGTTTTAATATTAATGTAATGTGTGCTTCTAAGAATTTAGGTGACATTTGATTGTTTTTTTGTATATTCTTGAATAATGTGGTTAAGGATGGTAATAGCTCTGTATGGAATGTTTTGTAGTATCCAACTGGGAAGCCATCTAGACCTGGGCTTTTCCCTGTTGGCATTGAATTGATTGCTTTTTGTATTTCTTATGTGGTTATATCTTTCTCTAGTGTTTCTTTTTGGTCTGTGTTTATAGTAGGTAAAGTAGCAGTGTCTAAGTATGCTTGTATTTGTTGTACATTAGTGGTTTTATTTATTGTGTTTGGAATATTGTACAGTTTGGAGTAATAGGTTTTAAAGGTTTCTAAAATTTTTGTTTCATCTGTGGAGGTTTGGCCACTTGATAATGTTATTTTGGTTATGTGGTTACGCATGTGCTTATGTTTTAAGACTCTCGCTAGTAAAGTTGAGCATCTATCTCCGTGTTCGTAAAATTTATGTTTTAATAATGTGATTGCTTTTTGAGTGTATATTTAAAGCATGTCGTTTAGTTGTTTCCTTGTTTGTGTTAGTTCTTCTAATGTTTGTTTTAATTTAGAGTGTTTATGTTGTTTTTCGAGTGATGGTATTTTTTTTATACTTGCTAAAGTATTTGGCCCCCTTGAACTTTTCAATCTCTTGCCCTATTTCAGGCTTCAAACATAAAGATCTAAAATTTAAATTTTTTGGTGAAGAATCAACAAGTGGGACCCAATTGTGAAGTAGAACAAAATTTATTGGTTATTTTAAACTTTTGTAAAAAATAAAAAACTGTTTACAAATAGCTCCCTCTTTGATTATTAGTCCTTTTATTACGCATTTGTGTGCTTCCCATATGGAGCTCGGTTTAATCTCCTCTGTTGTATTTTCCTCAAAATACAATTTTAAATCATTAGTGATTTTTTTCTATAAATGCGGGATCTCTGAGGAGGGATTCATTAAGTTTCCATTTCTAGGTTTGTGGTTTTATGAATGTGGTTTTTATAGAAATCTGTGCCTGAGTGTGGTCTGACCATGTTATTGATTCATCCAAAAATAATTTATATAACAGTGGTAACTAGTCGGGAAAATAATTGTTGGAGACCTAACTGTTCCTTTAATGTCATGGCATCTCAGTGGTAAACATGCTAAATTGCACAGGTAAAGAGTCTTACAATCAGTTTTTTGATGAGCTGATCCCGCTCTGTAACCAAATCTTTTAGCTCAGAAATGATCTGAAGATCTTCAGGTCTTGATTCTCTGTTCTGATATTTTTCTTCCATTTCTGATAACCTATAAAAAGAAGGAAAAGAAATGACAGTTCAATTACCCTCCTACAGTGTCAAATTTACCACTGAAATTAGTATCTCATGTGAGTTGTTTTAGATGTCCTCTACTATCTCAGTAAAACTATAAAATTCAGTGTACAGAGGGCTACAAACAGTTTCATATTGCTGCCAGTAGTGGAAATGGATACTTATTTCTGTCCATGGTTCTTCTAAAGTGCTCTTAAAATAGATACAAATAATGACACTTTGATACTGACTATAATTAGTAAATATAAATAAAGCAGACCTGTCATGCACATTGCTATTGTGTCCATTGTGCGGTAGTCTGAACTAAATGCTATAAGAGGTGGCACAAAACTACAGATAGCCAGAGTACATTCCCCTTCTTCACAGGGAAACCTCCTATATTTTAAACAATAAAGCATAATGAGAAACTAAGGGGGTTATTGGCTAAAGTCCGAATTGTTGAATAAAGGTGTGAATTCACCAGCCAAAAATAGTCGCAATAGATTGCTACTGTCACAGTCACGACTTCATTAAGGGAATATTGTCATAATCGTGACTTTAAAATTGTCGCAGTATGGGAATCTGCTGTTTGAGAATACAACAGTCAAATTCTCACTTTAGCCAATAACCCCATAAATGTATTATTTTAACAAAGGATGATGTTTTACACTCCAATACTAGGAACATCTGCCACTGAGGTCAGACATGATAAACAAGTAAATATAGAATGAATTCATTATGATATAGAGGAAATACTCTTTAGATCTAATAAATTCAAAGAATCAGTAACAACATAAAAATTCCAGTTTGCTGTAGAATAGCAGTATTACTTTGTGTTTGCATTTCCTCTTTCTTGGATGCAGCCATCTTTAATCTGATACTTAAACAAACTCCCACTTCCTACTGTTTTCTATGAAAGTTTAGATAATAATTATTCATGAAGTGCCCAAAAAATAATAGTTTATAAATGTTGGCTGCTATCATCACTGAGAAGAACAACACAAAACAATAATAAATCAAGAATTTAACTTCCAAGGTGGCATGTTTACCAACTGTCATGGCAACCTATCTGCAATGTTCTTTTGTGACGTTGGTGACCCTTTAAGATCAATGCAAATACACAGAACAGTATATTATGTATCTGAAAGCCATAAATAATTTGTTTCTGTTTATAATAGTTGACAAGTCAGAAATCATTTAACCAGTAACCTTTTTGGATTAATATATTCTCTAGCCAGTAACCTTTTTGGATTTATATATTCTCTAGCCAGACTTTAGAACAAATAAAGGATTCTTGAATTTTAGGCATCCACAAGGCAATGCTGCCAAAGATTAACCATTCATTTACTGATCCACCTGCTTTTGGATTACCAAAAGACATTAAGGGCGAAATTTATTAAAATCGATAATGCCATTTTCGAAAATATTCGAAAATCGCATTTTCGATTTACTAATTTTGAGTTTCATTCGAAATTTCGACCTCGAAATTTCGAATAAACTCAAAATTTCGA
>JAKJJM010038226.1:0-11658 GCA_021901965.1 Pipa carvalhoi
TGCCGGTCCACGGCGAGGCTGATTCATTGATTAAAATCAATGACAAAAGCTGGGTGGCGGTCCGCGAAAAGCTGGGTGGCGGTCCGCCACCTTCCTGATAAATTAATTGCCGGTCCGCCGGCAACGAAAGTTTGAGAAGCACTGCCTTAAATCACAATCTAGCAGGGATCTGATTGGAGGAGCTGTAATGTCAATCATTAAGGATCAGTAAAAGTTTTTACCCATAAAAATAAATCATTATTAATAAATAAAAATCAGTTGAAAGTGGCAGCATTTTGCGGTATTTTTCTGTTAGGGTCACCTTACATTTCAGATTGATATCAATATCCTTTTTAGAGAGGGAAATCATTTTGGATTGTGGTTAAATGACAGGACCAGCTCCATAGGAAATAATGGGTTTTCCACCAGCCTGAAGCAAGCGAACACTTTAGGTCAGTAAAATCATAAAACAGCTGCGTAAACAGGCCGAAAACAGTGACATAGTTAACTAGGTGAAAACCATTTTGTGGCTTATTTCTGAAAGTTCGAACAGCGGCGTAGGGGTCTGAACTCGCATTGATTTGCTGCTTCCGCATATTCGGGTATTCAGCAAACTCTGCAACGTGGTGAATTTGCGACCAATTTGTCCGCTTACGATAGTCACAAACCAACAAAGTACTTCACGCCGCTTTGCGTGCACAGGTAATTCACCTATTCATCAAGTGCCAGAGTCTGTCGATGCAGCAAATTCAGCAAGGTGTAATGCAGTGGTTCTCAACTCTTTTGGCACCGCGACCCCCGCGATGACATCATCGCGGGGGTGTGCCCGGTCACGTAATGACGTTGCAGCTGAACATCATCACGTTCGTGCGTCACGTGATGATGTTTGGCCGCAACGTCATCACGTACGCACGTCACGTGATGACATTGCGCCACTCAGCAGCGGTTCGCGACCCCTGTGAGCCAGTCGTTCGACCCCAAAAGGGGTCGTGACCCACAGGTTGAGAACCGCTGGTGTAATGTGTCGAATTTGCCAGTTTCACTTCGCCATATCAAATAAGAATTAGGGGGTTGATGGCAGGGATCCTGCCGTTCACCTGACTATGCTGCGCAACGCAACAGATAGTATCCAATGGCGTTTGCTTCTTCGCTATGGGAATCCACTGCTTAGTGAATTAGGAGTAGAAAATTCACTAGGAGTAGAGGATTCACAACTATCGGAGCATTGCGACCCGATGTAAATACACTCTGACGAGCAAATTCTCATTTTCATGAATGCGCCCCTTTTGAGTAATCCCCTTAGTGTTCCTTTAATACCAGACTTGGTAACAACGATTCACCCACCACTTACACACAAACTCCTTTCTGCAGCCAGTCCAGTACATTAAACTGTCCACACAGAGATACTGTATATAAAGCTTCCATGATAATGATGTAAATCAAACTTACATGGGCATTAAACAGTTAACCATCCAAAGACCATACAGTCTGGATGGAACTGAACCTGGGCACCAATGCTGAAAGACAACCAGGCTAATTAAAACCAAATGGTACACTCTGCATTCCTCCGGTGATCTACAATCCCTGGATTCCCTGGCAGCCAGCGCTGCAGTTCAGCAATAGCTAAAAAGTTGTGGGTTTGACATTCCTGTTGTATGAAGAAAGCCACCTTACCTTTATGCTTGAACAATGCACAAATAAATACAAAGAACCACAGTCAACAGTCCATTCTCATTCAGAGGGCATCTAAGGGACTGGACATTGCATACACTGTTAGAAAATAAGATCTGCCAAAGCTTTGTCATGACATTTTTGACAAAACTTTTTTTTTGACAGTTTTGTGGCTGTTATGTCTCTCTGTGACAGCTACAGAAATATTCCAGCTTGTATTTATTTAAAGTGGAATAATAAATCATACATTTTACAGCTGTGGTATGCCTGGATATCATTACTGCACTGTGCCAATATGCTGGTATTTTCAATGCTTCTTTCATATGGCACCCCCACTTACCACATTTTTTAGATAACATTGTTTTATGTAAATATTCTTTACAGCTCAATGACTTTCCCCAGTGTTTTGGTAATAAAAAAAACAAAAAACACTTTGAATCAAGCATTTAAAAGCATACTATTGCATCACTTAGCTTTCGGCACAGATTTACAAAATGTTATTCTAGGGTTAGGATTTTGCATAGAATGATGGCATCAGCTATAAACTGTGCATGGAGATTCGGTTTTGGAGAGTACTCACACTTGGTTGGTGAGGTAGAGATTTCAATTTTTGTGAACTGCTTCATCAACGTAAAATAGATAGTTAGCAGTAATGTAGGAGCACAAGCATGTATACATAGTAATAAGTAGTAATAAGTCAATGCAACTAGACTTGCTGTAGTTTTGTTGTTTGCTTTGCTAGTCATCTAACTTTCTCAATGATCACATCCCAAGCTATTCCATTGTTTGGTGCGCAAAGAACCCCCAACAGCATGATGTTCCCTTCATTCATCCAGTCTGCCAGTACTTCACCAAGTAAATAGTCTGCTTGTAGGGTTCATCTAAATGTTAGCACGTTCTACTCAGATTGCACAAAAAATTTATCCCAGATTTTTATTTAAAGTACTTGGCTGTGATACAAAAATAACACCTCAGCCTCACTGCAAACTTTATGCATTTTTTTCCCCCAAAATGTTAATGCCTATATACATTTTTTTTAAATGATGGAGCATCATCATCGATAAAAACAGTTTTGTTTCCAACTTCACAGTTTGACAGTAAGGAAACAGCCACGATAAAGAGTTCATATACTGTAACCAAACCACTGTATTCCATACAAGAAAGTCATACAGACAACAACAGATAACCCAGTCTACTCATGTTCAGAATTATTACTTGTATTCAGTCAATTCAGAAGTATTCATCTGTTTTTCATCATTCCTAATAGAATTATATGCCAACAATTACCCTCTTTCACACTCACCACCAAACCACCCCAGTATGGAAGAACTGGCTGTAAACATACTCTCAATCCCTCCATTCATTTTCTGTACTTATACCTGCAGTGTTTCACCCTACGAGTCTATGCTGTATCTTTTAATTCTAGCAATCCCGTTCTTCTCAAAAACTGGTTTTCCTCCCAATCTCTGTTCATTCTCTTGATATATTGTATGTTTCTGTTTGGAATGATCTAATTTATAAGTAAATAATGTTGAAAAATAATGCAACATCGAACTGACCGTGTAATTAAAAATTATGTCCTTAATGGCGTTCATGATCAAACCTAAAGAGTATCCATTTATTGTCTGGGCAAAGCTATATGAAAGGACAAGTTCAGGAAGGAAATAAATTCAAGCAGTGTTGTACTGAATTGCTGGGGCTCACCAGGAAAATAAGAGATTGGGGGCCCAGCAGAAACAAGAGATCAAGGGCTCATTAACAAAAAGAGATCAGGAGCCTGCGCTCTCTCAAGGCTCTCTTTAGACCCTATGATCTTCTTGTATCCTACCCCTTTTTACACCCCAAACCCCCAGCTATTTTAAACTACCCTCACAAATATGCCATGATGGTGCAGTTTGAATCTCCAGGAGGGCCCTCTATGGACTGAGCCCACCAGGAGTTCTCCTCTTTTTTAACTAAAAGTCAAAGATAGAAAGAAAACCTGTTTAAAAGAGTCACTTAAATCGCTTTCATTTAACAGGAATTTAAATTTGTCTTCTGCAGGAAAATTGCATTGTACAAAGTGTTGTCATTTAAATGGCTTATTACATAACTTAAAAGAAATTTCATCAGTCTATATAGCATATTATAAACAGGCATTCTAATTCTAAGGGGGTCATTCCGTAAAGTCCGAATTTGCCTTGCCGAATTCACAAGTAGCGAACTCCCATTATAAAGTCACGATTGCTACAATTCTCCCATAATAAAATCACAACCGCGACAAAAAAATTGTCGCGGTCGCAACTTTATAATGGGAGTTCACTACTTGCGAATTCGGCAAGGCAAATTCGGGCTTTACGGAATGACCCCCTAAGTGTTTGACCCATCTTGGAAAGCAATCTTAAGGATGAAAAAATAAAAATTCTACTCTACAGTGTGCTCCCCAGCTAATATCTTTTCATCACAGTTATTTCACAGAGACAAGGCAGTAGAAACGTCTAAACCAGACAGTTTTTCTATATTTTACTACTACTCTATGACTATTTCTCATTTAGTAAATACCAGGGTGCTATATTGCTTATAGAGGTTTTCAGTATGTAAACATCATAATGAGGGCGAATGTGCATAGTTTATTTACTGTTTACATCAAGGAGAACTTTTTATTTATTCCAAGTGATTCCTTGTGCACCTGCAAAACTAAAATCTGCATCAATATGCTATAAATTATAATATTAGTCTTTATCCAATTACATTAAGGCTGATGGTCTTATCTATTTTTGCATGATATAAGAGATTAAGTAGACAGAACACCACAAACTATTTTAATAATGAGCAATTGAGTAATAACATTAAAGATCATGTTCTACAACCAATTAAGAAACAAACATCCTTACTTCTGACCAGTCCAGTGCTACCCACTGAGGTGGACAAGACTGGTTATTACAAGCTTCCTTTTCAATAGGGCGATGTGTTAAACAGCTGATGTCATCAAGAGTCTCCTCTTCAGAAGGGCCAATCCTCCGAATGCAGAGTACTGTACGAGTACGCATGCCCCCGTCACATGTTTTACTGCATTCCGTCCAGTCACCAATAAACCACCTGTGAAAAGAGAATGGATGTTTAAACAGAAGTTTTAACACTTAATAAAACATAACAATATATTTAGCTACACAGTAACAATGTGTTTTGGTGAAAGAGGGCAAATTCCTATCTAAAGCATCCACTTTAAATGTGCATAACTGATGCAAAGAAAGAACAAATCCCCATTACGTTTTTTTGCATATGCCTCAAAAGTAAATAGTTTATTTTTTATTTATTCACTATTTTGGCAAAAAAAAAACCAACAAAATGGCTCAGGTTATATGAGCTCTAAGATCCACATGGAGTTGTATTCCTTTACAGACTGAGTATAGAAATTCATGGCTTACAGACAAAAGGAATACAATGCTACCAGGGAAAAATGGATACATTTATATAATGAAAAGAACTTTTGTAGAAGGAATAATAATAATTCTGGTAATAAGTAAATATCACATTTTTGAGATCCAACAATCTATTTGGCTGCTTTCTGCTAAGTGAATCACACTCATTTCTATCTAGTTGGCTGATCCAATTGATTTTATTTGGATTAATTGATTTGATTGCATACAATTTGTCCATATATGGAGAGTCAAGTTTTTTTTTACAATCTCCGTATTCTGGCTGTATTCAGGCATCAATGTACATATCTGCTATTGATGGTTGGTCAATCCTGCCATGAACATGCAGATAGAGGCGACTAACCAAATTGATTTTCATTTTGGTGAATCAAAGTATATATATATATATATTTTTATAAGGACTAATCCACACTCGCCAACACAAAATACAATTTTCAAACAATATAATCCAATTCAATCAAACTAGTTATAAAACCAATGTGTCGTTAATGTAAGAAACGTGACCTTTTTTGGGAAAATTAATGGATGAATATTTGGGTCTTGGGGTTTAATATTTAAGATAATATCACATTTTGGAAAACTGTACATAGAGAGTCCTTTATTTCCCCTTTTGCTTACTTATTCACTAGCATTGTAAAAAACGATATTTTCTGTTAAAACGGCATTTCGTACAGCTGCCAAAATGGAGGTATTACTTGGATTTACACGCAGTTAGAATCAGTATGGCCATCTTTAATAAACACCCTTTGTCTTTATAATATAGGTATTACATTTTCATGAATAAAGTTCTTCACAAAACTTAAAACTTTTCGCAGATTGATATCATTGTGACATGTTTTGGATATTGTTGAACAGACCCCTTCATTCTATCCTCTGTTTCACTGATCATGCAGTATTTTTGGAACTTAACTTTATAGGGAGATAATTCAGCCTGCTTCAAAGCTTCAGTGTAGCAACCATTGCCCCACAAAGGTTCAAGAAGCTGTTCCCAGTAAACTAATTCCAAATGTTTCTTAAACCACTTCATCCTTCACATATGCAAACTGAGAAATACTGTTTAGCTGGATAGATCTATCATGTTCACAGACTGTCAAAATCTTCAGCTGTACAAATGGTAAACAGCCTTCAGCTTCAGACAGAAGCACTCCAGCAGAGAACACAATAAATCCCTAAATTAACAACAAATATCTCTCAAACTTCATTCAGTTTTTTTTTCTTACTTCAAAACACATTTTACTTTCAGACTCCAGGGAAGGCTGCTTATGATTTGAGCATTATCCCTTATAATCCATCTGCACAGATGTGATTTTTACCAACTAATCCTTTATGTGATACAGCTAAAGTTGTGCAAGAGGAATTATACATTTATTGTTTCTAGAAAATCATTAAATCTTCTAAATAAAGGTAATATTAGTCACCATGTCTTTCATAGCCTTTGCACAACACACAACTTTCCATTTTGTTTCAAAATTAAAAATGGGGAGATGTACTTCAGTTCCCAATCTCGGGGGGTCATTCCGGATACTCCGAATTTTCCATCCCGAATTCACTGATAGCGAACTCCCATTATAAAGTCGTGATTAATTAATTAATATCGATGAGAGTGTTTTTATTAATACATTTGAGTAGCCAGACTTGAGGAGGGGTGCTTCACCTGGTAGAGGTCATTATACTTCCTAAACAATACTGCACTATATTGGTTATTTTTGTGTGTGTTTCTACTCCCTACAGATATAGTAGTACTGATTACGAAATAGGGATATGAAGGTGGACACTCCTGAATTACATAAAAAGAAGCCTGCTGGAATAAAGAGAAGCCTCCTGTTATTTCCAGTTTTTTTAAAGGAGATTTTTTCATGGACTGTTTAAAGGGACGGTTTGTAATACGTCAAAACTCAATTTATCCATTGGTATTTATACACTTGTTTATTTAAGATGATTGTATATTTTTGTGGTGCTTTGAGATTGGTGATATCCTGGTGAGGTGCAGCGTTGCATATTTTAATCATGTGATTTTATTTGCTATCTTACCCTTTCTTGTATATTATATTTGTTTGCTACTGATATAACTAGCAGTTAATACATATAAAGTAAATAAAATAACAACAGTGTCACCACAAGGTGGAGACCTACAGTATATCTAAAATCACAGAATAACATTTTATTGGTAGCGAAATAATATCTTCATTCTATTTAACACTCACTCAGGTGGACACAACTCAGTATTGCAGGCTCTTTGCGTCTCTGGCGGTTTACTGTCGAGATCACAGTAGTTATTCTGCACAACTGAATTGTCATCAAGTCTTTTGCAAACCACGTCTTGCTTCTGTATACCTGGAACAAGAAGGCATTAAATTATATGAAAACTCTCCACTTCGTAAATGGTCCAAAACCAGATAGTGAAAACAAACTAGTTATGTGCATTATCAGACATTTTATAGTTTGTTCCAAAGACAAAATTGGATTCAGCGCCAAACTGAGTAATAAGTCATGCCATATATACAATTAGATTCCTGTTCCACCATTAAGAAATATCAATATACACGTAAAAATATGTAAACAAAAATGACTGTTTTGTGTCTTAGGGTGATGTGATACAACAGTAATAAGGTCACAATTTAGCAGGCAGCTGTGAATTTCTCAAAGCACAAGACCATAGATTATACACTTCCTGAACATATAAAGTGATTTTTAACATTTTTTTATCATTTACAGTACAATACTCTTTATATTTTGTAAGGCAAAATATACATTTTTAACAAGTAATCAACCCACAATGTATGCAATTCTTCCTAAACTCCCACTCTCTACCTTTGTCCTCTCTTGTTAGTGCCATAGCAAATGTCATAATGCTACAGTTCAGAACTGCAGTCTTTCTTACGATG
The DNA here is from genome assembly GCA_021901965.1 of Pipa carvalhoi. Taxonomy (NCBI): domain Eukaryota; kingdom Metazoa; phylum Chordata; class Amphibia; order Anura; family Pipidae; genus Pipa; species Pipa carvalhoi. The sequence goes on from JAKJJM010038226.1 coordinate 7,955, forward strand.
GAATCCATCACAGGGAAAACAAACAGTTTAAGCTTGCAGCTTCTACTGTGTCACTTAAAAATCCAGTATTTCACGATATATTCAGAACTGTTTCTGCTGGTATCCGAAATTGTAGTTATTCATCATAGAAATATGCAGAAATACTATAAAATTGAGGATTCCCAGTGAGGATTCCAATCATTATATTGTAGATGTGATATTAGGCAAGGAGGTAAGATTAAAATGTTTCAAAATGAGGTTGACCAGTTTTAACAAAGAAATGTGGTCTTAAAGGCCATTTAAATAAAGTTGTCGCTTTTAGTTTAAATTTTAAAAGCGGCACCAGCAAAACCAAATCTCTCTTTATTGATCAGCTCAAATCTTACCACTTACTTGGCACAACACCATGTTTTCCTTCATGCTTCAATGGCAAAGGGAGTACTTGGAGGTGACATAATACTGCTGCTCCTCCAATTGGATTTCTCTAATATAGTATTTTGGAGGATGAAGTTGGAGGGACCTCAATGAAAACTTCTGTCATCATAATGAGCTCCAATTCATTGTATGTATGTATAATTTTATTTATAAAGCGCCACAAATATACGCAGCGCTGTACAATTCAACAACACAAATATAATAGAGACATGGGAAAAGTGCATTAAATAAGACATGATTTTTTTGACATCGCAAAATCAAATTATTGATTTCGCGATGTCGGATGGTATTTAATCCAATTTTGGAAAAATCGAAAGAAATTTGTGGCCGATTTTTTTTCGATAACGCGACCGATTTTTTTTCCGATTTTAATAAATTTCGCCCTTAGTGTATGTGAACCAATGTATCCACTACAGAAACAATTCAATTTCACAAGTGAAACCCTCAGAAATTCTTTTTTAACCTGTGTGGACCACTTAATATAACTATACTAGCCCTAAACACTGCCATGTCAGTCCTTAATTACTTTATAGAAATTTCTAAAATGCATTTTCCAGCTTACCAGAAAAAACTAAAATAATAACTACTTGAATAGATCCCAGCTTTCAGGAGCTTTCTAGCGATAAACATATTAAAGGAAATTTAACAATAATTCACTAAAAATTTGATGTGTCCAGCTGAAGAACATAATGTTCTGGTCCCATAGTTATAAAGTAATGAATTCATCCAAAACTATCAGTTATATATATTTACATTTCTAAACCACAAACAATAAGTAGACAGGTGCATGAACTTAAATGAGAGTATAATAGGGGTAGTACACTGCAAAAGTTTACCGTCTAAGAGCGCTGCTATATATATGGGCATTCTGACACCCCAAGCAACTCTCCACTAACTTACAGATAAATCTGGATTTGTCAAAGGACCACATTCCGGAAAGTCCGAATCTCACCTCTTGAATGAATTTTTGTGAGCATTTGAGGAGCGTCGCCGAAATTGTTATGGACGCACTTCAATATGCTCGAAGAACAGGCAAACAGCGGCAGTCAAAACTCTGCTCGCCTGTTCTTCAAGCACATATTGTCCACGGAAATTTTGGCGCCGCACCTCAAATGCTCACAAAAATGAATTTGAGAGGTGAGATTTGGACTTTCTGGAATGTGGCCCAAACTCTTTAAAGCACATTTTGTCATTCAAACACAAACCATAAATACATCCTGATGTGTTAAATACATTTTTCCCTTAGGACTGCATGAAAATGAACTCTTGTATCTTGAGTTATCTATAGTCAATGTGTTATAATGCAGCAAAGATAATCCTACCAAAAAATGTTAAATATAAAAGGCAACTCAAGTATTTGAATTGAAATTTTAACACAACCCGGGTCTGCTTGCTTGCATCTGATCAGAACAAGAAATATACACGAGCATTGGTTCCTGCTCAGTATAATGCCAATCTTCTTTTCTTCCACTGCAGCTCTGTGATCCTCTTTGCTTCCTGCTTCCTCATCAAAATAACTGATGTGAGCAACTGCAGAAGCAAACTATGTTACTATGTAAAGAAGAACTAAAGTTGTAAAAATAAAAAAGCTACATTAAATAAATACCTTATAGTAAGCTCCAGCGATGCTCTCCCAGCTTCTTCTATCCTGTATCTTCTCTGCACTGAGGCAGTCTTCACAGTGCTTAGGCTGTCATGGAGCTGGTGCTAAGCTCGCCCCTTATGCAAATGAGTGATGGCGTCATCACGCTCATTGTGCCCCGGTGAGAGGAGAGCTCTCACTGGGGGAGAAATGAGCATGATCACGTCATTGCTCTATTTCACCACCGGTGACAGTGAGTAGGAGGAGCTTAGGGCTTTGAAGTCTGCCTCCATGCAGAGAAGAGAGAGCACAGAAGAAGCTGGGAGTGCATTGCTGGAGCTTACTATAAGGTATTTATTCAATATAGATTTTTTTTCAGCTTTACTTCTCCTTTAAGCAAATTGATCACAACTAAAATGCTTTTTATTGCCTAGTACCACACTCAGGGGGATATTTATAAAAATCATAAAAGATTTCTTCTGGTATATCGATATTGAACTATCTTTAATTAGGTTCAAAATATCGATATTGCTGATAGCCATATTTATTAAGCCCCTTCTGCCATTTTTTATCTCTGAAAAGTGTTCGCCTGGTTGAGCATGGCAAGAACCCATTATTCCCTATAGAGACAATTTAGAATACAAGTCCCCATCGAAAAGATCAGCGATATCGATGGAAAAGGAACTTCAATATTTATCCATATCGATAAATTCTATTCAGCGCTTCAGAAGTTGAGGGAAATCGAAAATGCGTTGAAAAGAAAAAAAAACAGCGACAACAGAATGAAAAGCGTCGAAACGGATTGAATTGCAACAAATAGGTTGAAATGACGTTTATAAATTTCCCCCGTAGTCTATGTGCACACGGGTATTTGGAGATTTCTAAGCGTATAGAAATGTAAATGCACATAAACTCATTATTCATTTAACCAAGCGTATTTCAAGCATTTTGTAATCATTGTGGATAATCCAATTACATTTGAAATGCACGGCCACTGGTGAAATCTTAGGAATGATGTTTCTAAGAAAACATATAAACATACTAGTGCTTATGTCAACACACATGTTCACAGCTTTATACACTTAAATAAAATGTATTTTACTATATCGATTTAGGTGTGTTTACTGTGCACTCCAATCATGGCTCAAACATATTAAATAAACAACCGCGTGCATCGACCCCTAAGTAGGTGTAAATGTTTTTAATTTGTTATATATAAAAAAATCCACAGGAGTCAAACCATGAACTGTAAAAATCTAATTACATTTCTCAGATGGAATTTCAAGCCGAGATCAGCCAAGTTCCCTTATCAAAGTGAACATGCTTTTATTCCAAAACAATTAACTCATCTGCAGCTGTTTATGGAATCGATACAAAAAGTGGATCCAAATATAGTACAGCTGTGCAATATTTTCACTTTCTGACACTATGAGAAACATCACATCTGTTAAATAACTTAATCACTGGTAGTAAATTTGATGTTCTTGCTTATTATGAATTACTGGGACAGAGACAGAGGCAGTCAAGGTCACCACCAAGAGAATACTATTAGAGGAGGTCCAAGTCCTATCTCCTAGCATCCAGCTGATAAGATTTGTACCTGCTGTCCAGAACAACTTGGTGGGGGGCCAGACTACATGTTGACTATGCACAAGATGGTGGGGGGCCAGACTACATGTTGACTATACACAAGATGGTGGGGGGGCCA